>CAOLHI010006296.1:0-37897 GCA_948474755.1 Ctenosaura bakeri
TAGACACTTCATTAAAATGCTTCCAGTTCATTATGATGATATTTAAACATGTATCATATGTACGCTATAGAGGAAAATGCCAAGACGAAAGGAAGGAAGGAAGGAACATAATAAAGTCTGAGCACAAGTCATTTAGGCCAAATTATAATATCTTGTTTTCTATCAGGAAAGTTATTCAGATGAATGTAGGGGTACCTTGACTACTCTACTGAAATAATATCAGGAAACCATAAGAGAATACTTGCATCATAGCAGGTAACTACAATTTTTAGGATTGCTTGTATTAGGAATGTATATCTTGATTCTTGCATTTGAGAACAGGTAATTTCAGACATTTTTCTTTAATGTTGATATCATTAGTTTTTTTATGCATATTTGATCATTTTTAACACTTCAGGACTTTTTTGTAAAAAAAAAATGCAAAAAACAAACATTTTGTGCAAAATCCCAGTGAATTTTCTGTTCATTTTTGCATGCATGTGCACTCATCCACATGCATGTGCACACACACACACACACACACAAACCCAAGTTGTTTAAAAAGTCCTAAATAATGAAAAGGCTTGTGTTTGATCATCTCCTTGGCAGTCTGTTTAAGTGTGTCAATATCAATATCTTGACAAAGATGAGAAAATTTGCAAATATGATTTGCATTACTAGTTAGGAATCAACAAGATATTGCATTACATGGCAACACTTTGCAACATTTTTGGTTGTAATTCAGAGGAGAAAAAAAGTAAAAATTGTTGAAACATCCTTGCAGGGATTTTTTCCAACACTGCTCTCAGCCATATCTTCACCCAGTCTGTACCTTCAACACCATTTTTAATTAGCGGGAGGAGTTTTCCTAATGCATCTTTTGAGTGTTACACAGACAAATGAGAACATTGTCATGTCATTGTGCAGCCAATTAGATTTGCCACACAGGCAGATCAGAGGAAAGGTACAAAGCACCCCCACTTTAAACCACCATGCAGTTAGTCATATGTATCTACATACATCCTATGCTTACCCTTAGTAGACAAGTGCTCCCACATATATCCCACAAAAATCACTCATAATTGTGCTGGGGAGGAGAGAGAAGCTGCCTTTATTCTGTTCCCCAGTACATACTTCTGTTTTATTATTTGTTTTGCTGTAATTGCACAATAGCACTGCTGTGGCAGTCACCAGCATTATGTAATGGTACAATTATTGCGAAACAAATAAATAAATACATACCAGAGAACCAAAACTGTGCAATTGAAGAGGAGGAGGAGGAGGAGGAGGAGGAGGAGGAGGAGGAGAAATGGCATGCATGTACTAGGTACCATGAACACGGGTGGCAAGGAAGGGTCAGTGAGGCAGTGTGGAAGACTGATTGCAAGAACATGCATCACCAAAGTGATACAATATCATTGCAGAGAAGTATGACAGTAGTTGTTTCCATAACAGTATGTTTCCATTTGCTTAAAAAACTCAATTGCTGCAAGACGAGTATATTTAGTCTGCAGAAGAGAAGACTGAATTGTGACATGATAGTCATCCTTAAATTATCTGAAGGGATGTCATGTAGAAGATGGAGTGAGCTCGTTTGTTGCTGCTCCAGAGACAAGAACAAGAACTAATGGATTCAAATTACCAGAACAGTGATTCTACCTAAAAATGAGGAAGAATTATTTGACAGTGCAATGCACTGCTTTGGAGAATGGTGGACTCCTCTTCTTTGGAAGTCTTTAAATAAAGGCTAGATGGGCATTTTTCAGGAGTGTAGGGATGGTGGACTAGATAGCCCTGGTAACCCCTTCCATCTCTAAGATTCTATAATTCTATGAACTAATACGTGGAAAAATTGTCACGTGTTGGATAACATGCACTCACAAACTTCACTCCGAGTTTGAACAGAAGTGTTTGTTTGGAGCAAAGCGAGCAACACAGCGACTTTCCTGAGAAGGTGCTGAGACTACCTCATGTCTGATGGTTACAGACTTTATACCTTGTCATACAAATGTAGGTGCACATAGCAATGATTGGTGAAAGTCATAAATGCCACATCACCCCACCAGCACTTTCCCAGACCCTTCGATATTTACATATCTTTTATCCTGGGAGGCAGGCCAAGCTCTTGTGTCCTTATCTTTACATTTTGCATTCCCATAACACCTTCCCACTATTTTTGCATTCCCCCTTCTGATCTCTTCTCCTTGCCCAGGTACAAAGTAACATCAAACAACACAGTGATTAACCATTTGGTTCCTTGAGATATTTTAGAAGTTTTAAGCAGATACATGATTGCAAGTAGTAATTGGCAATTGATGTATTATGATGCACACTGCAGCCCTGTTTAATCAAGTAAATCTGTTCTGTTACATATAGTAATACACCTCCAGCATACTTATGACAGGAGCCATGCATCTTAACAGAAATGCAGCTAATTTTTATGAAATTCCTCAAAGATTACAGTTCTTATGAGTTGGTCATTTGTTTGTCATTTATCCTATGAAGCAACATGAAACAGTTCACACTGAGGTCTGATTCGAAGAGGTCTACTACTTATCTCTTTTTTTGTATGTCATTAAAAAGGTTGTAAATGGAAAGGACTAAATTCTTCCTTTCTAAACCTTTGTTCCCCTTTTTATTTAGCCTTCACAATAATTGCTATGTCCTATTTTTAAAAATATGCTTATATGGATTGTTAATAAGTACAAAATATTTCCATTTCACTCTACGATGGTAGAAGATGTGGTCTCTTATCTTGCCATAAGTCAACTGCTAAAAAAAAGTTTGTCTCTTAACTCACAAAAGCACTATACCTTCAGAAGGTGTTATGTGACTTTTCTCACGAAGTCATCACATGTCTCAGAGAAATATCTAGGGTGGGGAAACTGGGACACATGACCTGGGCACCAATGCACAAAAAGCAGAAACCCCTCTACCATCCCACCTGGGCCTCGCCCACCACTGCCCCACTACCCCAGCCGGGGTCCTTCCTGGCCCAGTGTGGAGGCAGCAGTAGCAGCACCCCTCCCACTGCCCCCGCCATCACCACCCCACCACCACCTGCTGCTGCCCCACCACCATCTGTTGCTGCCCCACCCTCACCAGGGTCCTTCCTGGCCATGGACAGGGGGCATGGTGGCAACAGCTGCCCTCCCCCCACCACGGCCATCCCCCACTGCTGCCCACCACCACCCCACAACTGCCCTTCCCCATCCCATACCTGCTGGAGTCCTTCATGGCCTGGTCTGGGGGGCAGCAGTGGTGGCAGTAACAGCCCTTTCACCCACCACTGCCCTCCACCCGCCAATGCCCCCCACTGCCCCCCACCCCCACCGGGATCCTTCCTGGCCTGATGTGGCGGCGGCAGCAACACCTAGGAGTGCAACTCCCACACTTGCCCTAGGCACTGTTGAGCCTAGATGTGCCATTGGTCTCAGAACAGCAACTAAGAAATCAAAGTGAGTTCAGTTTTTACCCTAATGACAAATCTCATTCATGTTATCGACTGTCACAGTAGACTTGCTTGTAAACCTTGTTATTTTTAATTATTTCATTCACATAATATAAGAGAACTAGGTCACTGTCACCATGGTAACAATTCCAGTAGTGGCCCAGACATTGAATGAAACACCTTGTAGAAGCATATATTGTCAGGTGTAAATTTCCTACAGCTAAGCAAAACACCCTCCACCAATTCACCATGCATCTTGCAGATGATGAGTTTGGGGACATTTCAGCAACAAGAGGGAGGCAGGGGTGAGAGGTGAATGATGCTAACTCTTTGGGAGGGAATTGCCATCTTGTGGCAGTGGTGGTGGCAGCTGCTAACTTTCTGCAGCAGATTCTCAGAGCTCAGAGAGCAGTCCCTACTCAACAGCCAACATTTTCCCATCACCCCAAATGTGCTAGATACATATTATGTCATGGGACTGAATAATTCAGGGCACAGAAATCATGACTGCTGGCATGTAGTCCTGTTTCTATTGTGAGGAACCAAAATAAATGTAAGGAAAGAAGTTGCCACTGCTCAGAATTGATTGGTAGAGGTATATCTCAGTAAACAAAGTAAACAAATTCATGGACATTGCTTCTTTAAGAGGAAATCTGATTCCAGAGACAAAAAATAATGTGAAAAAAATGGAGATAGGTTCCTATATCACACACACACTCACAAAAAGAAGAGTAGCTCAACATGTTTCAGCAAACTTTTTATTCAAAACTAGGAATATGCACATGTGAAATGAAACAACCAGGTCACGGAAGTGTCACATTTTTTAAGAAATGAATTTTCTAGAATCACTTGAAAGCTTCTTTCACAATACGTCCAGGGATTACCTTTTGACTCCCCAGACTCTGCTTTTCTTCTGGTTTCCATTTTGATGACTTGATCTATAGATTATACTTTTAAAAAAAAAAAAACTTGCTGGGAATAGCTCATGGAGCAGGCTAATCTTCTTTCTCATTTTCTCTTTGCTTTGCTGCTCCTGCATGGCCAGAAAGGGATTCTGGAGTTAGCTGCTCTTCACCTTGTCTGTTGTAGCAGTCTCACACAACTGCAGTAGAATTGGCTGGAGCTAGTCCCCAGCTTTATTTGCTGCACCTTGTTTCCTTCAGACAAACTGCTGCAATCCAACAGCAAAAGTTTGTGTTTCTTCACCATCCTCCCAGTGCTGCTGCTGCTACTACAAAAAATGTACAGCTAGACAGAGGACAAAAAAGAAAGAACGATGGGCAGGTAGACAAAGACTTTGTAAAATAGAGCTTCTTTGTTAGAGATGTCCCTGTATCTCTTCTGAGACTTTCAGCAACTTCCCTCCCTTGAAGTTCCCCTTCTAGCTTTGGGTGCCCTTCATGAACACAGACATATTCAGTTTCAAGTCAATAGATCAGGATCAAAACTTGGGGTATGATCCTGGCATTTGCACTCTGGCTGTTCTAACATTAGCTGTTTCACTTTCATTTTAACTTTTGCTTTTTGTGTTTTGATGGCCAACTTTATCCATATGAGAAATACATAGATTGTTAATAGATGCAGCTTATGTGGGAAAAAATCAGCATCCCTGGGTGCTGCAATGTACTCTGTGAACTCAGCACTTGGAGGCACAGTGTTCCCATTCGTAATGGCCCTATGTACAACTGAAGAGGAGCACTTCAAGATATCTTCAATCTGGGCAATAGCTATGCCTCTGGTGACCTGATTCATGAAGGGTCAGTTGTCAAACTTCTGTCTTCACATTCTCATTCTGGATTCATTTTCTGGGTCACACTAGTGTAGGATGAGAAGTTGGGAGAGTGGAATGGAATGTTGGGAACTGGATTTATATAAATAGTTCTCTATAACCCATTCCATTCCAAGGGCTCAGCACGGGTAGAAACACTAAAACCACAATCATCAAAACAAATAACAGAGTGAAAATAGAATATTGAATTAGAACTACCCCCATCCTGCTTAATTTTTGCCATCAAAACAAATCTATGTTGGGAAGAGATTCCCTAAGAGGTAGAGGGGACTGGGGGAAATGTCTGGAAAAATACAGCATGTTTATTTCTGGATAGAGGGCAAAAATTGCTGGCTTGGATTCTTTTTTTTTCTCTTCCTAAATTCTTCCTTTGACTATTATTTTGTATTCACCTAAGAGAATAAAGTGAACAGGAATGTTAGTCTGAATATGATCTACCCCTAGATTAGAAGATGGGCATTGCAACATTTCATGGCATGGGTATACAAAGCCAATGGTAATTTTGTGTTGGGCCTGGTCTGCAAATTATGGCCATTTCCATATTACACTTTTATAGCGCGGTTATTCCACTTTCAACTCCCTAAACTGCAAACCCCAGGATTCCATAGGATGTTGAAAGTGGAATAATAGCACTATAAGAGTGTAGTGTGGAAATGGCCTATAGCATGAAGATATCATTCATATTTCACTGGGGATATATCCTTAGCATTAGAACTATTAGCTTCCTGGCAAAACAGAGTAACACCAGTATTCAGAAAGTCCATCTAAACGTCTCTCTGTATTGCCAAATCTTTTGATTGACTTATCTTATAAAAACTAACATATGACAAGCACTAAGCATGTAGTTATTTGCTTACTGTATAATAAGGTCTACAGGATCCAGTTATGCAAAATCATAAAAGTAAAAAACAATCAAGCTATTGCTAAACAAGTCAGTTTTTTCCCCTTTCTCCTGCCTACCCACCTTTTACATCTGCTTCAAAACTCTCAATTGTCTTCAATTAAGTATACCATAAAATGGTTTTTGTTACTATTTCATGGAAAGAATCTCAAATTCCCAGAGAGGCTGTAAGTTTTCAATGTTCTCCTCTTCTTCTTCCTGCTCCTCTTCTTTTTCTTCTGTTGAGTAGTCATAACTATTTTCTTGATGAGTCTGCCTGTCACTGCGAAAGACCTTCCCCACATATCAAAGCATTTTATCTACCTAAAACATCAACTTATTCACTGGAAATACAGCTGCAGCACTGTTCCCCCCACCCCACCCAGTGTCAGTTTTTATGCAGTGGTGGGTAAAACAAAGAACCGCTTGCAAAAGTGAAAATCTACTACCATCACACAACTGTGTAACAAATTAATGAAATATTTAAAGCAGTTGCACAATACTGAGAATGAAAATCCAATAATAAAACTAAAGAAAAAATAAACCAGATCTCCTGAGGCCAACTTCCTAGAATTTGGGAAAAATATAACACGATGGTGGCACCAAATGCAAAACACTACATGTATCTTGATGTGATAAAGAGGACATGAGTTTCATGCCGAAAGTCTGAAAGTTGTTCTAATATGTTGCAAGCTACCAGTCCACATAATGATATAGCCTTTAAAGACACTTTGCTGTCTGAAACCAAGGACAAAGTAAAGTCCTATACCTATTCTATATATTTAAGCTGACCAGCATGGCAGTTGAATCCACCTTCACACTAGTGATAAGACAGTCTCTTCCGCATCTCCTGAGAATAGCAGCTTAGTGGTACACATAGCTCTGTCCTCCAACATATTGCCTCCACTCACCATCTCCCAGTATCTGCCTCCTCAGACAGCAGCCTCACTTACCTGCTATAACATGATTTTCCCCTATTGCATCTTCAATGTTTTCAGAAGTCCGTGAACACCATCTTTTACATACTACATTTTAATGCCATAATGCTGCTCACTAGGACTTCAATTTGCTACTTTTACCAGGTCTGCTTTTAATTTTTTTAAATCTTTTGATTATACCTAAAATGTGTTTTAAATTGTTTTTACTATCTCTTTTTTAAATAGAATTAAATAGAATTATCTGTTTAATTGTGTCTTAACTTTTGCAAGTTAACTTCTGAGATTTTGAACATTTTTAAGATGTTGTAAACTGCTTTGATTCTCTTGCCAGGAGAAACGTGGGATAGACATTAAATAAATAAGCAAACTAAAGATTGACTTTTCCTTTCTTTTTCCCCCAGTTTTTGATCAAAATTCATTGGAACGGATTCACCCAAACCACTCTAGTAATGTAGGATATAGGACTCAGTCAGTCCATTATGTTCCCAATTCTGACTAAGAGTGGCTTTTCATGATCTTACAAGAGTCTTTTCAAGTTATATCTGCAAACTTGGTCTTCCCTGGTGGTCCCCATCCAGGTACTAATTGGTTCTGACTCTGCTTAGTTTCTCAAATCAGACAAGACCAAATGAGTTTCTAGGAAGCTGGCAATAGAGTTAGGGAGTTGCCATAAGTTGGAAATGGCTTTGTGGCACACAACAACAAACAGTTTCATCTTTGCAATGTGTTAACATCAAGACACACATATAAAAGGATAACAAATGGGAAACCCATGACCAGAGCTTTTGGTATATTGTAAAAAATTCACTATGTGGTTTCCTTCAAGTGATAGGTTGCTGCAACAGTGCTTCTTCTTCTGGCCTTCTCTTTTCAATTTCTTTGGATACATAAACAAAACACAAAACCAAATTTACTGGAAGTGCCTAGTTTTGCATTCTACAAATGTGGCACGCAATAGGCAAAAATATGACTTGAGAATTTTGACTTTATAATATAGAAAACTAGTGCTTCTCACTTATTTTGATTTGTGGAGAAATCCCCACTTGAACCAAGAAGATTTTCTTGCCTCTCAAAGCAAATATCAATTTCTGAAGCAGGATTTTTTTTTAAGAAGGAATGGAAGGAGTTAAATCAATCTCTGTTTCTTTAAGGGGCTTATTAATAGCTGCATGGGGAGGGGGCTTTCAGCTGTTGTATTTTATTTATTTATTTATTTATTTATTTATTTATTTATTTATATCCCGCCTCTCCATATGGATCGAGGCGGCGAACAACTTACAAATAGCATGTATTTCGAAACATTTCTATACATGCCCCCAACAAGCTGGGTACTCATTTTACCGACCTGCAAAAGGATGGAAGGCTGAGTCAACCTTGGAGCTGGGCAGGATCGAACTTACAACCTTGTGGCTTGCAGTACTGGCATTTAACCACTGCGCCACCAGGGCTTGTATTTCATTCTTGTATGCATAAATGAATAATTCCAAATGTTTGTCTCCCTAATGGATGAGATGACCAGAATTTTTGTGTATTTTTCTTTTCACAGTTTGCAAAAATCATTTGTACAACTTCCTCCCTTTTCCCCTTTGCTCATTGTGAATAATAAAATTTTCAATCATTGTCCCTGGTCATGATAACAGTGTGGGGAACTTTTCCCTCTTTTCTATATTAAAACATATGCAGACACCACCAGCGTACCTCTTCGTTTTCCTCAGTCAGGGCAAAAAGTAGCTGGGAGAGCACAGTGAGCAACGTTCAAAAGATGACAGCAAGAAAGAGTTAAAACTTCTTTGTCCTGTACTCCTTATCTTAACCATCCTCCGTCTACCGTATATGACTGCTCTTTGTTCATTATTTTTTTAAAAAGAGATGTATTCAAACATCTAGACCCTGAAATTCCACACAGTTTTATTTTGGGTGATTTACACAGAAGTGTGGCAGATTCTGATCATCTGTTTAGAAAATGATGGCCAGAAATGCAGTTTCTTACAGCATTAGGGGGAAAAAGTCTTCACTTGCTGTGTCGTATGAAAGCTCTTGAACATAGGATTCCAGCATTCAGAATCAGAGCTTCATAACATGCAACAAATGAATAAAAGAAACACATACGAAAAAATCAAGCAGCTGTCAAGATTCATTTTACTTCAGGGGGATATTCTTAAGGATGGGCTTGAAATACTTGGGATCTTAAATGATTTACTTTGATCTGAATGGCAATGCACTGGTGATAAGAAGCAGAATGTTCATTCATTTTTCATTGCTCACTGCCACACAACAAAGAAAATATTATGGATGTCTCTACTAGAAGCAAAGCCTTAACTGTATGCAACATTTACTACTTCTTAAGCACAGGAACACATGTGCAGTAGTTGTAGGATTTAAAAGAATGATTTCCTTCTACTTTTACATGTTGTACACCAGCCTTACTTGGTCTGATGCCCTCCAGATGTGTTTGGCTAGAGCTTCTTGCCAGAGCTGGGAAACATTGCTTTTTGAAACTACAGTTCCCAGAATACCCCAGCCACTATGGCTAGGGTTGTGTTGGCACTGTTGACTGGAGACTTTGGAACAAAGTTAACTTTTCTAAGCTCTATTTCTTACATCCTCAGACTCTGGACTTTCATGCACAGAGAACCTAGGTTCATTCTGTATACATTCCTTCCACTAACAGGTAAGGACACTTTTTTTTCCCTGCAAAGCCTTTGGCTGTCTGTTGTTGAAAGAGATCCAGCGAGTTGGCTGCTGGCTACATCTACTGTTGTGTTTTTAATTGTGGTTTTTATTTGTCTTTAATGTGTTTTAATCAAGATGTTTTTCATCAAGTATTTTAGAGCAGAAAGTTAAGAGTAAACATTAGATTAAGAAAGAATTTTTTACAAAATCTACCTTCCACAGCCACAATTGCCAATGATCATGCTGGGTGGGAATGATGGGATTTTTAATCCAACACTTTTATAGGGTGCTAGGTTGAGAAAGGCTTTTATACAATGGAAGCTTAGGGCTTTCCCACACTTTGGGGGGGAAATGGGGCAGTCCATTACTCACCAGACTGGCCCGCTACCCCCGACAACCCACGCCGATCCAGAGCAGCGCGTGCCCGTGCTATGCACTCTCCGGGGATGAAAATGGAGGCTTCTGGTTGGTGGAGGCTCTCCACCAACCAGAGAAGCTCACCAGCCAGAAACCCGCCCCCGGAAGATTTGCAAGCTCGCGCTGGCGCAAGCCTGTAAATCTACACTTTTGCACAGCGATGGACTGGGGCGCACCGGGCTATTGAAAATCCTGTTTCAATCGGACTTTCAATAGCACGGTGAATGACGAGTTATGGGCGTTCCGGAGCGGGCTGAAGTCCAGACATACGGTAAGTAGTCTGAACTCAGTTCACCCCCAAATGTAAACGTCCTCGCAGGAGGACGCACTGCCCCATTTTAAAAACCAAGTGCAGAAAAGCCCTTAGTCATGGCTTTAGATCTGATTGAGACCAAATATATGTGTCAGGAATGGGGTAGAGGCACAGGAGAAATAATTTTTTTATAAACACACAATTGGCCACAGGCATATCTTGTTGACCAGCAAACTGACTTTTTACATAAATGATGTTTATCCTTGGCTGATGAAAAATTAAGATGAATGGAAGCATGAAATGTACAATAAAATGATAAACTAAAATCCTCACACTACAGCAGCCGAGATGCAGACAAAACAGGAGGACAGTCTTACCAATATAAAGCAACTTAAAATACCTGGAGCTGAAAAGTTTTAAGGTGATATTAAAGTTTCAATGCCGGGCAATCTCTGTTAAGATTGAAATACTGCATAATCTGAGTGCCACCACAGAGAAGACTCTCCCCTTACTGTCACATAAAATATTTCCCCTCATGAGGGTATTTGGAGAACAGCTTCTCCTGGAAACATCATGACACAGGCAAGCTGATATAGGGAACAGGACAGAGCAAGCATGCTGTAGTGGTATGAGCATTGGAGTATGACTCTGGGGACCAGGGTCTGAATCCCCACTCAGCCATGGAAACCCACTGGGTAACCTTAGGCAAGTCATACTTTCTCAAACTAAGAAGAAGGCAAAGACAGCCTCCCCTGAATAAATCTTGCCAAGAAAACCCCATGATAGCTTTGCCTTAGGATCACTAAAAGTTGGAAATGACTCAAAGGCAAACAATAACAATTCCTTCAGGTGTATATAGCGATTTTGGAGAAATATGGGCACTGTGCTTCAAAAGTTTTATTTTTATTTTTAACCTATAGCTCCCATCATCCTTAGGCAGCATAGTCAATGGGGAGGAATTATGGGTGCTGCAGTCCAGAAACATATTCTGGGGGCACAGTTGGCCATGTCTGATTTTGGGGTAAACTCCAGCCCTTTGAACTGAACTCAGAAATGTATGATTCCCCCTGGCTACAGTGGCAGAAATTCTGGTGGCTTCATTCTGGACTATCTGAAATTCTCAGATCATTTTCAAGATAAAAATATTTATTCATTAAAATAAGTTTTAGTTCTTTGATTTTCCACTGTATACTTTCCCCTTCTTTTACTCAATATAAATGTGGTTTTGATTTGTGCTTTAAAAAAAATCCCTCTTTCTAACACTGAATGTTGCATTTTCTAAGAATTGTCTTGCTAGATTTGCCCATTTGGCTGACAGCTGTCAATCAATATGTCTCACAGCTACCCTACCGTGTCAACCATCAGCTAAACCACACTTTCCCAGGAACATCTTAGAATGGCATCTTGGTCCTGTTTTCAGATAAACAGATCCAATTTCTCAACAAACAGACTGCTACAGTCCTTTTGATAACAATGTAATAATTCAAAACAAATGATTCCAGGCTTTGATGATAGCACTTTTATGGGTCATGGAGAAATCCTCCCACCAACATCTGTTTGATTTTATCTACTTGAACTTTATCCTCCAGTTGAAGATTTATAAGCTGAAATCATCCCAGCCTATTAAAGTCAGACTGAAGTTAAAGCACCAACACAGAGAATGAAAGTGCATTTCACAGGCATCTACATTTGGAAGGCCTGTTTGCAGAAAAGATAGCAGAAGTTTTGAGAGACATATGCTTAACTGCACTGGAAATCCTGCATTCTACACAAATCCAAGCAAGTCAGGGAGATTAAGCATTCCATTGCTTTACAGTTGGAGCAAGCTATTTACTCCTTCCTCAGAAAGGCACTGCAAAAAAATACAGATGTTGTTTACATTCAAAGCCTGTTTTCTTAACAAAACCCATGGTGGGTGATGAAAATTCACTCCAGATTTGCATTTTCCCTTGCTTTTCCCTTAAAATTTTCTCACATGCTACAAATAAGGAGCATAAGAATAGGTTTATTAGAATCACTTGGTATTTATTAGCAGATCATGCAGGTCGGTTGAGCTGTTTTAACTGGCATGTGGAATTTTTTTTCTGAAAACACAAAGCAACAAAACATACCAATTCTTGAAAATCCTCTTTTTTAAAAAAAATTATCCTCCATTCAGACAAAATTGTCTGTCAAGTATATTGCAAAATTCTATATAATTTTTCTCTCTTGCTCCAAGTTTCTGTTTGAGAGGGAGGTCTCCAGAGGAGCTGATTGAGTCCCGCAGAGCTTCTAGAGTGTGCAGCCAGTTCCAGATATGTTATGAGAAGCATTTGGAAGAGAAGCAAAGGGTCAATTTGGCAACTTTTTTCTAGAAAATACACATGCAATACCCCCCAGAATAATGGAAGTTATAGAAGTACTTATGCTTTTGTCTGTAAATGTTTTCACACACATTTACCCTCCCCACAAAAAACCCCACTATTCCCACAAAGCTATAACATTTCTCATTTCAGAGAAATCTACAATAAATGCAAAAGTTTAAAATAGTGTGTGATATATGTGGTTTCCCAGAAATAGCATCTTAAGCTTACCCTCCCTTTCTTTCTTCATGAATACACACTCTATACATGACTGTCAGACCCTTTTTGTATGAAACAACTCAAACTACTTTACACATGCTAAAGTTATTTTACTACTGTAGGAAGAGATGACCCTGGAGATTAGGAGATGCCCTTATCACTGCTAATGTACACAATGCAACTGGAAATCATGCAAGCTAGCACAGTTCAGAGTAAAGTGGCCTGAGAGAACATTTCTTTGCCTCTCTGGAGCCACAAACACCCACATGATAAAAGGCATTTAAACTTACAGAATTAAGTTAATTAAACAAAACACCGATTAAAGCAAAAACCAAACATACAGGAAACCCCCCCCCCCCAGAACTAAAACAGTGTGTTTGATAATACCAAATGAGCAGTGACCAGCCTTTTATATTTATATTTATATGTGTGTGTGTGTGTGTGTGTATGTATATATATACATATATATATAAGCCCAAAGATGTAACTTCATGGTCCTTGAGAGAAGTCTTAAGTTTTTAAGGAAGAAATTAAAGCAATGATTTTGAACTTTCATAGGGCCCTGGCTGGAAAACAACATACTGCTATGTATTTTTGCCTAAACATAAAATACTAAGGGCCATTTCTGCAATAGACTGTTATAGTGCTATTATTCCACTTTCAACATCATACAGAATCCTGGGGCTTGCAGTTTAGGGAGGCGCCTTTGAGTTTAGGCCCCTCCCTAAATCGCAAAACCCCAAAATTCCATAGGATGTTGAAAGTGGAATAATAGCACTATAACAATCTAGTGCAGAATTGGCCAACATCAAGAGAACAGGTTTCTTGTCTTCGAAGTCACCTAAGAGTAAACTAAAAGATCAAAAATTTGAAACTCATTCTTAGGTGATACACTGGGACAGCTATGAGGGTGTTTAATTTGCAGGGGAAAACCATTTGGATTGGATGTGATAGACACATACCCTGCTTTGCAGTGACCAGTTTCATATTTAAATATCTTCTGTTTCAGAACATCTTCTGTTTGATGAGTTGTTCTGTTCAAGCCTGATTTAAAGAGAAAGAATGATAACAAAGAATAATAGGAACTTTAAGAGATCCAGTATGCTGTAACCGTTTGAGTGCTGGACTATGACTCTGGAGACCAGGTTTAAATCTCTGCTTAGCCATGGAAACTCACTGGGTTACCTTGGGCAAGTCACACTTTCTCAGTCTCAAAGGAAGCCAAAGGCAAATCCCCTCTGAACAAATCTTGCCAAAAAAACCCTGTTATAGATTCACCATAGGTCCACCACAAGTTGGAAACAACTTGAAGGTACACAACAAAGGAGTCTTAAAGTTGCCTAGTAAAAACTACCAGCTAGGCAACAGCTTAGAGCAGTGGTTCTTAACCTTTTCTTTACCAAGCACCCTCCTTGTTGCAGATCCCCAATACTTGACTCAAGATTCAAAATCCTAAAGTGCATCAAATATTTATTTAAAATTGCTCAGCAAGGGTCTTCAAATTGGGAGAGAGGGGAGAAATAAGTAAATGCTCACCCTCAGTTTAATTCTCCCTGGCCTAATTTTATCTCCAAGTCAGAGCTATGTCACCAACCTGCTTTGTGGAGCAGATCAGGACAAGGGGAGGAAGGAGGTGGAAGAAAGGCAGACTCAAGCAAAGGAAGGGTTAGTCATTGCCAGACCTTTTCTGCACCCCCTCCTGCTGCAAGCTCAGGCTCAGATCTCTCCCCCTGGATCTCTTCCCTGGGCACCAGTTTAAAGCTACAGTCTACATGGACTGGATGGTTTTCACAAATCACTGAACCTGCTCTGGCACCTCAGACCCTGCCCTCCATTGGCAAGCAGCAATGATGTGAAAAGGCCGACTGCTTGTCCAAATGCCACCAGGAAAGACCCAGAGATGGAGACCACATACAGAGGGAGAGATCTGTGCCCCAGCTTGCAGTGGGAGGGGGTGCAGAAAAGGCCTAGTGATGGCTTGCCCTTCCTTTGCAGCCCTGGCTTGAGGGGAGAAGTAGGCCAGGGAGAATTTGGGAGACTGAGATGGGGGGAGGATGGTAAGGAGGGGGAAGGAAGGAAGGAAGGAAGGAAGGAAGGAAGGAAGGAAGGAAGGAAGGAAGGAAGGAAGGAAGGACGGACCTAGGTAGTCATTCAGCATATATCAACCTTAGGCCTTTCTGCACTGCACTGTTATAGTACTATTATTTCACTTTCAACATCCTGTGGAATTCTGGGCTTTGCATTTACTGAGGCCAAAGAGGTCTCTGGCTGAGAATTCTAAATGCCCCTCCCTAAAAAGATGTTGAAAGTGGAATAATAGCACTATAACAGTGTAGTTCAGAAAGGCCCTGTGTTTGTTTTACCACCCCCTTTGTCTTCTTCACCATTAAGTTTCTTTTTTAAAAAAAAATCCAGTTTTGAACCTTGTCTCCACCCAATGTTCATTAAGTTTTTCCCTCTTCTTATTTACTTATCCATCTTTAGCTGGTATCAGGAGTTTCTCTTAAAGTTGCCATGTTTAGTTCTCCAAATTCAATCATCATTACACTTGCAACTTATTTCAAATGTTCTGAAAATGTCAACTAGCAAACACTCACAGAGCTAGTTTACCACCCAAAAGCACTTGTTTTAAACTCATTTTTTAAACACAAAATAGAACAACCTGGGTTCCTAGAATGCTTTCATGTCATCCGAGGTGCACAAACTGCACCTCAAAATGTTTTGTGTACCTATGACCCCTTTTCTTTGATATTTTCTAACCATTTTTTCTCTTCATAGACCTTCTGTGCCTTTAAGAGGTACATGTAATACAGATATTCAACAGATAGTTATCTCAGTGTTCCTAGAAATGAGCATTCTGTAATATTTTGGATTTGTTTTGAATCAGAAACAGGTAAGATTTACTAGGTAGGTGGTTTACACATAGGACTGAAATTTCTCCTGTTACAGCCATGTGAAAAGCCTGATTGTTTAAGTAGGATCCCACCCCTCATGATCTTCTCAAATCCAGCTACAAGAATGTTAATCAAAACTCAAGGCTTCCAGCTTTTGAGGAGTTGCTAATTCTTGAGAAGCCCTCTGACTTCTGATGAGCCTGCTATCTGACATCTAATGACTCTACATGATGCTGTGGGCTACATACACATTTTAATTAATTAAAGTTAATTAAAATAAGCTTAAGATGCGCATCTTCCACTTTTCTATGCCACGTTTCAAGTGATTAAGTTCAAAAGTTTTAGAGCTATGGTGGAGGAAACAGACAGAAAGACAGACAGACAGACAGACAGACACACACACACTTTAAGTATGATAAATCACTATATTTAAATTCATGCCAATTTGTGCTCTCTTTTTGCTTCTCAGTGATGTATTTCCTCATTTTTGGCAATGTGCTACTGGCTTTCCATGTTCTGGCAGAGCGTACTAACAATGACTGCAAGAAGCTTCCTACCTCATTTCATTTTGAAATGTTCAAGAGCTGCTGGCTTTGGTGGGACAGCTACAGTAGTGACATTAAGGCTCTGGCCACAGGCAGAAGTGATAGGGGAGGGGAGTAAAGTGACAGACATAACACTGATGCTGCCATAATGTGGACGCCATTGGCAGAAACTGGGGTCTTCATTTTTAAAAAAAATAAGGAAGGGGAGAACTTTAACCCCTTCTCCAAAGCCATGAAGAGAGACTCATGCTGCCCCCTTCTTCCTATTTTGGGAACTGTCTGAATCTTGTAAATCCATAAATCATAAGAAATTATCGAAACTCTTCCACATCATCATACAGGATATGAACTGTATAGTTATATCAGTTTATACTTCTTCAGTTGTTATGGCTCTATCCTAAAGAATCCACTCCTCTGAAGTATAAAACAGGTACTCTGAGTGCCTGTCTGTGCTATACAATTAAACTGATTTAACTCTTTGTCTTTTTCTTCTAATGCTATCTAGGTAGCATAATCCAGAGGAAAACAGAAAATTTCAAGTACCTCTGCAGCTAAAAATCTCAATATCTTGCATGATGGAACTGTGACACTTAATGTGGTATGAAACTAAAATAACTGTATAGAGGAAAGTTGTACGTAGTTTTATTTTTTGGAATAGCTTTGCTGAGTACTGCTGTAATACTGATCCTTAACTAATTGTATTCAGGCCTGTTCCTTGTGGCTTTGCCCAAACTGCTACACTCAGTCAAGGGTGATGCGGTTGCTAGGCAACCACTTAAATTGCCAGGATGGAATGGCCAGATACTTACTAATCTGAACTAGGTTTTCTGATTATGAAAATAGCTAGGTTTTTCCTCCTGCAACTGAGAGGTTCCCATGGTCAAAATACTGTCTATTGCATCATGTTCTTTGCAGCTTTCAAACAGGGTCTCTCCAATCCTTGTCAAGGCTATTCATGAGGAAATAGGAAACATACAAAACATGATATGATATAGAGATGATAATTATTACAATAAGAACACTGTATTTTCTTTAATTAATCTTAACTAATTAGTGGCTTAATTTCCAAGCCATATCATAAGACTTGAAAAAAAGTTGCTTTTTAAAAAACAAACAAACAAACACTCAAAATGTCCTGGCCAGCATATCCACTATGATATCCACTTCAAGTAGTCCAAAGATAACATTTCCAAATTCTAGGTGGAATACATTAGAAATGTTCTTCACTGGTAGCAAGAATTAAATTTCTGCTCACCACTGGGAACCATATTCACAGACTCCTCAGCAATGGTCAAACAGTTCCTTGGCATCTTTGAATGGCCATGCTGTTTGGGAATTCTGGGAGTTATAGTCCAAAATCACTTTTCCAAGTTCTGCCACAGAGATACAAAAAACCCCAAACTTAAGCCAGTTTTTTTTAAAAATAATAATGTTGCTTTCATTCTAACACAGCAAAGATTATTAACTCAAATAGTCAAGTCCACTTTTGAGTAAATTAGGTGAACTACACAGATTTAAATCATGGAAGATAGCAAATTTGCTAATGTTTCTTAAGTTAGGATTTGGACTTCTTTTCAAGCAGAAAAGTGTCTTAGGCCACACCGGAATGAAATACATTTCAGTGATCTTGATTAAATTTATCCGCATTTATGTTAAAAAAAAATCTAGCTCTATCTGATCAATTTTAAAAAACGGGGGATATGATATATCTTGGATCAACACATCATGTTACATACTCTCCCTCTGGCTTTTTAATAGTCTCCAACATTTGTCAGATGAATATAGTATTGCAAGAGTAGTGTATCCTCCAACACTTCACAGATGAAAATTGAGGCTATTTCCACACCTTATTGGTTCCTGCCAACATCCCGTTGCAGTCCTGGCAGCACCTCTGCTGGAAAGGGAGCATGATAGGAATGCTCCCTTCTGTCTCCATCCGGCTACCTGCAGAAGGGAGTGCAAGGGACATGCCTTTTCCTTCTACAGTACTTCTGGGCTCTTTGCCATGTTGCACTGGAGCAGGAAACACCTCCATTGCGCTTCTACCTCTTCTGCATGGCCACAGCAGCATCGTGCAATCAGAGGCCATTGACAGAGCTTTTCTGTCAATGATATGCCCCATGATCACACCAACTAGGGACACAAGAAGGGTGAGACTACAATGATATCATGCAAAAGTGTTATTGTGGTCCTGCTCCTCTCGCATCCCCATGCTGGGAGGGTGCTGTCCTGAGGAAATGGCTTGAGACACATATGTGATCAAGAAGCATCAGAGTGTTAGCAGGATGTCAAAAGTCATTAATGAAGAAAAATGCACAAGCCAGGAAAAGCTGCAGCACTTTGCTTGTGTCTGTGTCTGCAAGTAAGGACATAAATGTACCCTCTCCTCTCCTCTTCCTGAGTTAATGGAGTACAAACTGTGACCATTTCCGCACTACAGTGTTAAAGTGCTGCTATTCCACTATCAACCTCCTATGGAATTCTGGGGTTTGTAGTTTAGGGAAGGGCACTTTGAATTCTCAGCCAAAGAGTTCTTTGGTCTCAGTAAATTACAAACCCCAGAATTCCACAGAGCGTTGAAAGTGGAATAGCAGCACTTTAACACTGTAGTGCGGAAATGGCCGTGTTTGCACTTTGAACTGTTGGCAGCAGTGGAAGTATGCTCAGGACAAAGAGGGAAAGTGGGAGGAGAAGAGAAAATTTGTAAAAGCAGTTAAAAAAGAGGGACTGCAAAGGATTAAGGACTGCCCAACAAATTTCAGAAAACTTTAACATCAACATTTTTTGGTGTGTGTCTCAAATATGTGAACATCAAGCTTCCAATGCCTCTACCAAGACTTCGTTCCTCATCCCTGATCTTGGCCAAATGTATACATGCTGCTGTGAGTCACTATAGCAATAGGTGCAGTTAAAAGTTCAGTACTGGCACAACACATTTTGTTGTCTGAAGTGTGGATAAAACTGCCTGCCAACCTGCCCTAGAACCGATGCTAAAAAACAGGTATTTTAGTAATATTTAGATATGAATTCTTATCTTCGTGTTTCCCTCTGCCTCTCTTCCTTGAAGTTTTCCTTCTTATTCCCAATGCAGGAATGCTGTTTGCCAATACAATCAAGTATGCTGATTTCCAATATGATCAGATTGCAGAAACTGTACAGTATGCGGATTTCCAATATGATCAAATTCCATTCAACACTATTATCAGATAATCTGAAACCTCAGGTTCTAGTCCTAGGCCTATGAGAATAAAAATCTATGATATTAGAATACTTACTCAAAACATTCACAGGAATACACACATGAGACAATACATTTTCTGAAAAAAAGTGTTAAATAGGAGTCTGTTTTTGTTTCTGTATTTACTAAAAGGCCAAAGACATAGAATATAGGAATTAGAAAACACTACCAAAATCATAGGGAAGAGAACTGCTGTTTTGAAATAATTACTGTTGCAATCATGCTTCCTCACGCATTGAGGATTTGCTTTAAATCTGATATGACAGAGCAGCCTAATACTGTATCGAAATGAAATACACGCATAGGCAGAAAAACGAAGACACACTCACCTTTGGAATACTACATATGACATTCTCTGTATCATTATAATCAAATTCTATTTGTAAAAAAAAAAAAAGCAGTTTTTTTTCTTTAAAAAACTTATAACTGGGATAGAAAATCACTAGGATCCCATTTGTAAGGCAACACTGTTGTAATGTTCCAAGAGAGTACATTTACACCCAAAGTGTATGAATATGGAGCAAAAAATTATTTTCTGAGATATCTTAATTTAATTAATCTGGAATAACTACCACCCAGCTATATTTAAAACCAGCCAGTATTAAAATCCCTATTTAAGTATGAACTGGAAACTATAGGAAATGACTCTAAGCTTTACAGTGAAATCTTGTGCATGTCTACTCATAAGTAAGCCTCATTGACTTCTGTTGGGACTTACTCTTGAGTTAGTGCATTAAAAAAAATACTGCTGGAATCTTTCTAACTATAGTGGTAAGAAATAAAGCAGATTGCTCAAAGTAGACCAAAAAAATAACCAGTCCAATTGTAGTGACTAGCTGCAATTTTTTTTAAAAAAAAGTATTTTTAATTGTAAGCAGGCACTTGCAACATCACCAGAGACAAGCCCGACTCCAGCAGCAGCCCTCACTATTTGGTAAAGAGTATGGTTGCTGATAGAGTACATTCACAGAATTCTGGCTATGTTCCTTGGGCAAAAACAGGAGATGGAGACAAAAATCAAATCTAGGTAAAGCCATTTAGGTCACCCTGATTCCAAGAGAGGGGGAAAAAAATCAGCATATGTTAATATTCTTTAGTTGCTATTGCATATATGCATGTGTGCACATGTACATTCAGGTTACCTGCCAACTTATGGCAACCCCACAAATTTCATAGGTTTTTCTTAGGGAAGGAATACTCAGAAGTGGTTCTTCAATTCCTTCCTCTGAAACAGAGCCACTAGCACCTGGCATTCTTTGGTGGTCTCCCATCCCAGTACTAGCCATGGCTGACCCTGTTCAGCTTCTAAGATCAGACAGGATCTAGTGCCTTTAGAGTAGTTAGGCCTTGTCAGTTGGAATTAGTGGGCCTTAATGTTTAAATTTGTCCAAATCATGTTGATTCACAATTTCATACTGCAAAATGATCAGTTTCCCAGTTATTTATTATGTATTTACTTATTTAAAGTATTCTTGTATTGCCTTCCAAGCCACAACCCAAGGCAATGAACAAATGAAAACTTATTAAAACAATATAAAGATGAAAAGATTTTAAAAACACATTAGAATACTCTTTCAAAACTCCTAAAAGCAGTCTAAAAAGAATCCTAGGATCCAGTTTTGAAACAGTTAAAACAGCACTTTCAAACACTGAAAGCCATGTACAACAGTACTGTTTTGGCTGCCTACTGGAAGCTTAAAGGAGCTGGGACCAGCCTAACTTCCTTGGGTATGGAGTCTCACAGTTGAGGCATTAATACAAAGAAATGCCTGTTATATATACCCACCAGCCTCACTTCACAAAATGTTGGGACAAGCCTCCTCTGAAGATCTCAAATTTGGGGCAGGTGCTTATAGCGGGAAATGTTCTTTCAGATATCATGGTCCCAAGTAATTTAAAACTTTGTAGGACAACACCAGCACCTTGAACTGAGCTTGGAAGCAAATTGGAAGCCTGTGAATTCTTGAAGGACTGGTCCCCAAAATGCACACCTGACACCAGCCTGGGTGCTGCATTTTGCACTAGCTGCAGCTTCCAAACACTTTTCAAGGGTAGCCTCAAGGACACCACATTGCTGTAGTCTAAGCGACAGGTAACTAAGGCATGAACAACTATGACCAGATCTGCCTTCCCCAAGAAAGAGTGCCCAAAGCTGGGCAAAGACGCTCCTGGGCACTGCAGCAATCTGTTTTTCCAGAAACAGCACTGGGTTCAAGAGCACCCCCAAGCTGCAAACTTTATCTTTCAGAGGGAGAGCAGCCCATCCACAACAGGCTATGATCCCATTCCTAGGATCGTTATCCTACCAAACAGCAGCGCTTACAATTTATCTGGATTAAGCCTCAGTCTATTCACCTGCATCAAGTCCTTTACTGCATCCAGACAGTGCTATCACAGCCTCAATTGACTGCAGTTTGAATTGAGAAGAGCCATACTTGCCCCCACTCACATAGTTGCATTATCATTATCATGCTCACATGCTCATGCACCCATGCAATCATGTTCTCCCTCCTATACACGTACACACATACAAATAGACTAAGCATGAAAAATATCACTTAAGTGTTCAGTTTATTAGCACTCAATCTGAAATTGAATCTTCCATCAGCTGTACTAACAATGTATTTTCTGCCAAGTTGCTACGGGTGACAGAAGTGTATGATGACAGCAATAAATAACTTGGGCGACTGCTGATAATATCAGGGAAAGGCCAGGATCAAACAAACACAGAGATATCATTCAAAGGTTGACCAGCTGTTACTGAACATTGTATTCTGCTTCAGTTGCATCAAAACAGGAACTATCTATACTCCTATCCATACTGCATACAAAGAAATATACCGTTGAAGGCAATCTGACAATATTACAGCTAACTTAAAATGCAAAAAAGGAAACACAGTTCTTTCCCTGCCCCACCACTAGAAGGAAGACAGAAGACAGTATTCTTGTGTTAAGTGATATACTTCATGGATCACAACATCTTAAAATATACAAGGGTTGAGGGCAGGCACCCTAATGCTATGTAAGGATGCTGGAAAACCTCCAGCACCCTGCTGCTGGGCAATGCCATCCTGGCTCAAAGTGGTGGATCGAATAACTTGCTGATCCATGCCTTTCATCACTGACCGCCATGAAGGTGAACCGAAGGGTTCCTGGTTCCTTTACTTCACCCATACTGGCCAAAGTTCAATGGGCTAAAGCTCCTGAAATGCAAGAGTTGCTCTCTTCCCACAATTCTCTGGGACGGCTGGCAACAAGAGGTAGGCCAGGTGACTGATTCTTTACTGCCAGCTTCTGCGGTGCTTGCCAGGATATTCTAACTCATTTGCTTGGGTGCCAGCATGTCTTGCCAGTCATTACCAAATATAACAAGTCAATCACTAATGCCATTTCCATACAACACTGTTATAGTGCTATTTTTCCACTTTCACCATCCTGTGGAGTTCTGGGGTTTGCAGTTTACTGAGGCCAAAGACCTCTCTGACTGAGAATTCAAAACCCCCTTCCCTAAACTGCAAACCCCAGGATTCTACAGGATGTTGAAAATGGAATAATAGCACTATCACAGTGTAGTGCGGAAATGGCCTAAGTCAAAGCACTGGAGTGAAAAAAGGTGCTTCCCCAGCAAATGAGAAAACATCCCCAAAATTCCCACACAGGATTTTGCACTGGAAGAGAAAACAGTTTGCTGTGCATGGCACAGAGCAGATTTCTCTCGCTGGCTAAATACCTATTTATACCAGGCACTCTGGTGCTGCTGCAACATACGTTTCTTCATCCCAATTAGACAAAAGTACTCTTGTTCTAAAGACAAAAGAGTTACATTCTTCTCAATGTTAAATGTGTGACTCAAAATTTCTGTACTCATAGATTCACTTGATCAGTGCTATTGGTCCTGAATCAGTGCCAGTCCATGAATCATGGACTAGAATCAGTGCCAGTCCATGAACCACTGGCACCAGTTTACAGCAAGTAGAATCATAGAATCATAAAATCATAGAAATTCAGAGTTGGAAGAGACCACACAGGCCATCCAGTCCAACCCCCTGCCATGCAGGAACACCCTCAAATCAATCCCGACAGATGACCAATAGGCCTCTGCTTAAAAACCTCCAAGGAAGGAGACTCCACTACACTCCAAGGCAGCAGATTCCACTGCCGGACAGCCCTGACTGTCAGGAAGTTCTTCCTGAGGTTCAGGTGGAATCTCCTTTCCTGCAGCTTGAATCCATTGCTCCTTGTCCTGGTCTCTGGAGCAGCAGAAAACAAGTCCCCTCCTTCCTCTACGTGGCATCCCTTCCAAGGAAATAAAGAAATAGTTGCAGCCAATTGGTACAAACATTGCACACTTTCACATTAGAAAGAACAACACTGTTGATCATCTACATCAGAGAAACTGAGAAGCATTGCATTAGATATTACTAAGAATTGGCATTAATCTTTTTACCATTTTCAGCTACTTCAGGTAATAAGGAATCATGGTTCCTTTCTTTGTTCCAGGAAGACAGTTAAATACTACCTTTGTACAAATGTGTCAATGTTGTTACTTTAGTGCTTATAATCTTTTTGTTCTGACCAATCTGATGAATGGTCTTTGACTTTCAAACTGAGTATTTGACAAGATGTAGATGTACAGGTCAGGTCTATTCAGACCCTGGACTGCAAGTTTTGAACCCTCCCAGACAGACAGACTAGTAGTCTAAAAAGTAACTTTCCCAAGCTGTGGATGTTCTCTTAGGACTGGAGGAAAATGATGATGGGGGGGAGAGGAAGAGGAGAAGGAGTAGGAAGAGTCAATAGAAGTATGAATGTACTCCATAAAAAATTATGTATCTTTGAGGCTACTTTTCACTCTCAACAAAACCAATTTTTTCCAGCCATAAGGATTTTTCCAGAGCAACCATGCCAAAAGGACAAGCACACTCTTCTAACAAAATTGTGAGGCCATTTGCTGAGCAACCCGTGAAATGAAGAGACCACACACAGGGCTTGGGTTGAACTAGGGCAATTTATTATATGCCTATTTAACATGAACTTGAACTTGGGCCTCGAACTTTGTGACATGAGAGAAGGGGGGCCAACACAACAGGAATCGTTAAGGCAAGGGGTCACCACCTGACCACCTGACCACCTGACCCCCAACCTCCCTTGGGCGAGATACCAGGTCCCGAAGCAAACTTCACTCAACCCCTTTTTCTGGAAGGTGAGCCCCCTGCCACACCCTCCTTGCCTCACGAGCCCCGAAGTGAGGGCCAACCATGGGTCTGCCCCAAGGACAACTCGATGATCATCCTCCCCCTTTGTCTAGTGACAAGACAGGAGGGCTCCTGAGGCTTGTCTTACACTATAGGGTATCATAGGTACTCACCAAAGCCTTTAGACCCCCCTTTTCTTGCCAATATACCTATTTAAGTGACCTATTTAAGACACCACCCCAAGAAGCCATTTATCCGTTTCCCTTGGCGCAGTGTCAGGTAAGTGAAAAAACCTTAGGTGGGGGGAAAATTTCCTACCTGGCTCAGAAGCGACCAGCAAGCCTACACTGAAACCAAAGGGCTGAGGAAGGCAGTGTGGCCTTAAAAGGAGGCCCACTGGCTCCACCCCCTCTCAACCTACGTCGCGCAGTAATTGTCTGGTCTCCTCTTGTGGGAGGCCAGGAAAGGCGTCTCCCCCACCAGATGTGGCATGGTGCAGTTGGAGGGGGGAAACGAATCACACTACACTGTTATAGTGCTATTATTCCACTTTCATCATCCTATAGAATCCTGGGGTTTGCAGTGTAGGGAGGAGCATTTAGAATTCTCAGCCAGAGGGCTCTTTGGCCTCAATAAACTACAAACCCCAGAATTCCACAGGATGTTGAAAGTGGAATAATAACACTATAACAGTGTAGTACGGAAACGGCCATTGTCTTCCTTTATCCCCTTGTCATTTCTGCTTAACAAACCATCACAACTCTCTTCATATTTTGTGCATTGAATTCAGTTAACAAGGGGCACTATGAGTTGATGATCAAGTTCCTCCACCACAATTTACAGCAGCCTTTCACAGACTATTCACATGGAATCTGTATGGAGGCCACAAGATTGGGTAACAATCTAAAGAAAACATGAACATCAGCTTCTAATAACTTTCTTGCTCAATTTTACTAAATCCAATGTCCTATTTTTAATATCTTTGTTCAATCATCTTTCAAGGCAGCAAACAGCACTTTGAGTTCTTCAGTTTTTATTACTGAATGGGCCTGTATATTGAGAAATTATGAGAAAATTTAAATTTAAACCAATTTAAATTTAAACTTTCTGCACTACACTATTATAGTGCTATTATTCCACTTTCAATATCCTGTAGAATTCTGGGGTTTCAGTAAGTTGTATAGCATTTCAGTAAGTTGTGCAGGGGGAAAAAAGGATGTATGTGTGTATTTTTGTGGTTGCTTTTCATCTACAGGTTCAAAATCTTTATGGAAATATATTTCATCCCAGACTGATCTGGCCACAAGATAATTGTTTTGCCATGTAATGCCTTGCAAGTTGCATGTAGTTCACATTGCTGCTTGGGACAAAGTTTATTGTTTTGTTGGGTCAATCAGCCATTAGGCGAAAACTGATGGTTACGGAATGTCTCCAGAAATTCTTAGCAGTTTCAGCATATAATCAGAACTCCTGGCAATGCATACACTGTCAGAAAGCATGCAAATGCCAAAGATTCTTGTTGGATGTGTTAGGACAGAAGTGAGTGAACGTATGACATCACAGGTGTTATTTTGGATGGCAATCCCCATCAGCCCCAGCCAACATCACAAATTAGCAGGGACATTGATCCAACAGCATTTGGAGATCCATAAATTTCCCATCCTTTAGGCTGCTTAAAAGTGAAGTGAGCAAGCAGCAGAGGAAGAATGAAATTCTTTTTTTTTTACCTGCATGGCTCCAACTGTGCTTTAAATGGAAATTCCATGTACGAAAGAGAATAATAAAACAGAAAGAAAGAGGGAGTATGGTATACATGCATTTGTATATCAACAGACACACAGGTACCTCTTTATATTCCAGGCTCTAAAATTCCAGCACAGGAAGCTGCCTTATACCAAGTCACTCTATTTTTCCATCTAGCTGTGTACTGTCAACTCTGATTGGCAGCAGGTTTCCAGGATTTTAGGCAAGATTCTTTTCTAGCCCTGCCTGCAGATCCTTGGTATTCCCTTATGGTCTTCTATTCACATATGTGGCAGACATGATCTTGCTTATATTCAGAGTGGTATGCTGGTAATGTGACTTCAGGAGCTACTAACAAAGGAGAAGAAGGCAATATGGTGTAGTGATTTGAGCATTGGACTATGACCCTGGAGACCAGAATTTGACTCCCTGTTCAGCTATGGAAATCCACTGGGTGACCTTGGGTGTGTCACATACTCTCAGCCCCAGAAAACATTGTGATAGTTTCACCTTAGAGGTGCCATAGGTCAGAAATGACTTGAAGGCACAAAAACAACAACAACAACAACAACAACAACAACAACAGAGATGTCAAGGTACCAGTCCAACAGGGCATTTTGACACATGCTTGGCCTCAGATGAATTTATTTATCATTTTCATTTTTTGACATGAATTGATTTACAGAAGCTAAGAGCCCAACGAACAGCTCTTTTCAGCAAAATGATAATTAAAATCAATCCGTATGTGGGAAGACAGAGAAGATGGAAAACTCTGCCTCCTCATTTTTCCTAAATACATGAAACTCAAAAATTTCCATGCCTACATTGTGCACTTAGTAGAATAGTCCAAGCAGTATGTTTCACAGTTTGGAAAAACAAATACATAGCTTTGCCTGGTTGGTTTGGGAGAACTGTTGTTGTTGTTGTTGTTGTTTCCAAGTCCACTAACACTGTTTTTTTAAAAAATTGATTGACTGATTGATTGATTCCTCCTGGAATGAAATCCAAGGCTGCTTCCAGAAGTTTAAAACAAGATTAAATTAAAATCTTATTTTACATAAGCTAAAAAGAATTAAATAACAGTATATTAAAAACTATGGTTAAATCCCTTGAAATATATTCAACACCTAAATAAAAATAATAGATTTTAAAAATAAAATAATGATAGTAACATCAGTATAATTACAATGAAATAATGTCACTCTGGCTCCAAGTTTTCAGTTTAGTAGAGGAATCTGCTACTGAGATTTGTTGCTAAGAGGTAGGAAAGAAAGCTAACTTTAATGGCCTATAAGCAAAAATGGCTTAAATATCAGAAAGTACTGTCAGTAATAAATGGATAAAAGATTTAGGGTCATCTGTCATAAGAAAACTGTCTGTTTGAGAACTTGGCATGGATAATATGGGAATTCTAGGTGTGTGCACTGGGGAGCTAGCTGGGCTGTGCACTTGGATGCTGTTGCTGTTTGTGCCTTCAGATCATTTCTGACTTATGCTGACCCTAAGGTGAACCAATCACAGAGTTTTCTTGGAAAGGTTTGCTCAAAGGGGTTTACCATTGCTTTGCTCTATGGCTGAGAAAGAATATGAGTTGTCCAAGGTCACCTAGTGGATTTTCATGGCTGAGCAGGGATTCCAACCCTATTTTCCCAGAGTTCCAGTCCAACACTCAAACACTAAAGCACACTGGCTGTTTTTAAAGTTTAACGTGCATTAATTTTAATTAATGAAAAAGTATCTGTAGTAACATCTTCAGTCACTTGGTGACAGTCTTCCCTGTCCTTTGCATATATATTTTTCTATGAATGTAGTTTGAAAATGGGATTTTAGGTTTAATCCCTCACCTGCTGTGAGCAAACATGCATCTCATGGGCATAGAGTGGATGGTTCCTCTTCCTTATAGGGCTGTAGGTCTGCACCAAGGCAATAGACGGGTCCTGGTAAGATCCTAGTAGCCGTAGCTTCAGTCAGGTGGAGCAGAAGCAACAGCCTGGATCCTCTTGTTAGTCCCAACAAGAGTAAACCCACTGAATCAATGTGACGTATATAAATGTTAAACCACCATTAAACAAGCTAAACTTTGCTTGAAGGCATTAATGTAACAAAATTAGGACTATTTAATGAGGATTTCAATTGTAGCCTTCCAGATTGTTTTGGATTACAACTCCAGTCAAGTCCTAATCAACATAGACAATGTTGAGGAATCCTGGGAGCTGCAGTGATGATCCAACAACATCTGGACAGTCATATTTGCCCTCAGCTACTCTATTTCATCCTGTGAAGACCCAGTAAATTCAGTAAATATGAAACAAGGTAATGCCCTTTAAGACACACTGATCAGCTGTGTACATTAGCAGGCAAATGGCTTCAGAAAATGAATTGAAAAATTGTGGGTGCTCAACAGAGCAGGCATTTACATCTGCCTCTTTAACTCAAAATGTCATTTTCTTTTATCCACCATGTTATATGGACTTCCACTACACTAAGCTAGGGAAATTTATCATAGTCAGTAATGCTGTTCTATGTAAAGGCATGGCCTTTGTGAAGATAATCTACAATTATTATTATGCTTTGGAATTTTGACACAAACTTGGCCTTATACAAAGATCTTCATATTTCATTCTGCTATGCAGAATAGATATGTATAAAATTTTTATTTTATTTTAACTCCATAAAAATTATAGTACTTTCCTTTTCCTAAAAATCAA
This sequence comes from Ctenosaura bakeri, assembly GCA_948474755.1. NCBI lineage: Eukaryota > Metazoa > Chordata > Lepidosauria > Squamata > Iguanidae > Ctenosaura > Ctenosaura bakeri. The sequence continues at coordinate 29,265 of CAOLHI010006296.1, forward strand.
AGCTATTTATGGAGCTTGTTCAAGTGACTTTCTTAACCTTTAACATATGTTTCTAAGGAAGACAAGCATATGAATATACCTGCTTGCATTTTCCAGCAAGAATAATTCTATAAAGAGCTTTCACACCTTAAGAGAGCCTCAAATTGCTCCCAGCTACAGTCACAGATGAAGCTGTGGGCGTAGAGAGCAGCCGATCAGAAGTAAATAAAGATACAACATGGCAAATTATGCTGGCTCAAGAACTACCTGCTATAAAAAGACCCTGAGTGCTCACTCTGCAGCTGGTAAAGCTTCTAGTACATTTCTAAAGGATTTACAGCTATCAAGCATATGAGGTGGCAGTAGCTGGATCTGTTTCTCCAGCCATCCTGAGAAATCATGTCAGTACAGAAGATGGAAAGCATATTGCATACGTGGCCAAAGTCTTTAAATCTGAGATCCACATGCAAACAAGTCAGGTACTATGATACCCAACATTGTTTTCTTTTCCTTACATAGTCATCAAACTCCCAAGAAACCCACACTCCTGACCTTTTTCACATTTTTCTTCAGCCTTTGATCAGGCTTTCCTTTCTTCCCACCACCCCACCATCATGGAGGGTCTGACCAGGATCCAATGCCACCACCATTCAGTCTTTCATCTCTTCATCTCCTGCTACTGCCCCCCATGGCACTACAAACCTGCTCTAGAAGGTTCTCTAGCCCTCTGGAGTAGGTTTTTAGACTGGATATGGGACCACAGAAGAGAAGGGCATTTGGAGGCATTTGGAGGGCCATTTTGGCAGAAGTGGCAGGATGTAGAGGAATTCTGTCCAAAATCACCTAACCTAGAGATTAGTGGCTTGTATTTTATGAATATTAGCTCACATTATTATACCTTATCTCACAATGAGGATAATATTATGAGCTAAATTCTGTTCTTGGTCTTGACTATAGTAGACTCAATGAATCAATAGGAACTTGGTAAGCCAACACTTAGCATTGATTCAATGGGTCTACTTCAGTGTGATCTAACAATCAGATTCAACTCTATGGTATTCAAATGAAGTGATAAAGTAAACAGGCAAAGAAGCTTGTCCTGAGGAAGACTGGGATTGTGACAATGAAATTCATGAAATGAACAAAGGCAAAAATAAGTTTTCTGATTTGCAAAAATACTACCCGCTGGAAATGCTGGCTCAGATTCTTCACTAGGCTTGCATAGCATAAATTACCACCTGTGGAGTCACACAGTAATTGCTTTACCCCACCCTTATAGTAAAGGGTGATATTGTGGAAATGGGTCACTTTTGGCAGTGTGTTGTATTCCAAAGTACTCAGATGTACTCAAATGACCACCATCTTTACACTTGGCAGACCAGTCAAAGGGGCACTAATGCCCTTGCTTCATATCTTCCCTTCCTTCACATCACTTCTGAAATCCTCTGTCTCCTGATCCTACTATTGGGTACCATTGTTGTTGCATTGTGTGTGCTTTCAAGTTGTTTCCAATTTACAATGGCCCTAAGGTGAACTGATCACAGGGTTTTCTGGGGCTGAGAGTATGTGATGGGCCCAAGCCCATTGAGTGGATTTCCATGGCTGAGCGGGGAATTGAACCCTAGACCACAACTGTACTATCTAACAGTGAAATCACACAGCAGATGAAAATGTGAAATTGCTTGTACAATTGTGCGATACCATTTCTGCATACCTTACAAACACAACTCTACACAATGGATGAAAATGTACAAACACTTGTATAGTGGAGCTTATGAATATATAGGGAAGTAACAGGGTTCTGGACAAGGGTTCACTCTTTATCCATATAAGTTTTGACTAGGGGTTTTACATGGAACCATCTCTTCACATTGCCCTAAAACAGGAGGTGGAAGTTTGTATCCTAAACAAAGTGGAGGTCAGGGCATTGCTTTTACAAACCAATGGCAGTTGTTTGAGAATGTAGATCAAATTCTCACAGGCTTTCTCATTTATTTCCAATGATGTCTGGTGGCTCCCATGTCAATAGGGAGGTGAACCTGTTCTGAGTTTCAGCCTATACTTGCAAGGTGCTGAACTCTGTCCCAAAAACAGACTCGGCACTTTGGACAGCTCATTTAAAGTCAATGATAAAACCTGGGGTGGATCCAACACTCTACTGACATGGAAGCCTCCAATGGCTTTGTCTCCATAATCATAGACATTATTAACCGCATAGAGATTATTAACAGTGCTTTCTAACAAAATATTTGTTTAACATATAAATAATTTCCACCTTCTACACATTTCCTTAGATTTGTTATTGCAAAAAAAGTGCTTTGCTTCAAAAATCTAAGCTACCTAAGTTATTTATAGGGAAAAAAATTAAGGAACTCTTTCCATGCAAGGTATCATTCAGGAACTACATCTTCAACCATTCTCAGTACATTTTTAATCAATATTTCCAAGTGCTTGAATTAATGAAGGACACTGAAGGAGTATATATTCTGTATAGGTAAAACACTTCTTGTTCACATTTTCGTTAAGATTCTGGAGCTCTCAGATTATGTTTTGTAAATAAGTCAGTTTCCTAGCCAGAGATTAAGGTAAATTCTGCTAAGGACTAAAAGTTGACTTACAGCATTAAGAAGGATTAATGTTTAGCTGTGCCGAAGCTGAAGCACTAGGTTAGCATGTTTACGCAGTGCTGCAGATCACAATTAATCCAAAATTAGTATAAAAGATCAACAGCAACTGCTCTTGCATGCCAGCTTGGCTTAGTCCTAAAAGCAAGACTTAGTCTGGGGGCAATCTGTGTGCAAAGTTGCTGTGTGCCTGTCCTAATAGGTTTAAAGCTTACAGAGCAATTCATGCATTTTAAATGTTGAGCTTCCATGTTCTCCACTTGGAAGTTAGAAAAAAATGGAAGTCATCACACCAGGTAGTCCCTTTTTTAAATCACTTGTTCGACACTTTCAGCTGCAAAAGATGTGCCATGTCACATCCAGGAAAAACAAAGAAAATGTATAAGTAGGTGGGACTTAATAGCTTTTGGTCTAATTGCTCTTCTTAATCTAATATATATTTATCTGTAACTATAGCTTACCAAATTCAGTGCAGTCCTAAGTAATTGTTCATAGAACCAATGACATTTTCCTATTTTCAAAATAATAGGAAAAATCAGTTGACAAGTTCTCCATGGGTTTAAAGCAGGAATCTGAAAATCTCTGTTTCATAGAGTGTTTCTGGCTCCTACCTGTAAGTTTCTGTATTTTCTACTTGTATGTACAAGACCTTCCATTTTCATCTGGCGCTGAAATTTCCACATTTCAATGACTTTTCCTTAATTGTCCATTTATTTGTACAATTTGCCTAATATATGCACTTTTCCCCACTGACTTAAGTATGTCTCCACATATTTTTTTCAATCATGTAACTTTTAGCTGTTCACATTTTCAAAAGTATACTTTGTTTTATACACGTTTATTTTCTCAGAAATGTCCTGTATACCTAACAAATGTGCAAATGCCTGAGGCAAGACGCATGTTTCCTGCTTTGCAAAAATGCTACTTTTGTCAAGTATTCCAAATCAAACAAAATTTCATTCCATCCCTAGTTCAAATTCCTGAGTTCACAACACAAGGGAACATTGTGAAATAAGCTTTTACACAGTTTCTGCCAATGAGAATTATGCAAAAGAATGTTTGTCCCTAAGTGTGTGAGTGCACATGCATGCATTTGCACATGTGTGTGTATATGTCTAGTACACACTATGTAAAATTTATTTGGAGATATACAGTGCTATAAAATACAGTCAGACCTCCACATTTGTGGGTTTCACTTTCATGAATTTATTTCCAAATGTTTCCAACTCCTGCCCCTCCCCACCTCAGGAGATTCATTTCCATGAGAACCTTCCTTCTTGGTGGCTCCAATCAGGACTTCAGGCCTTTAAAAACCTGCCTCTTGTCTTCTCGTTCCTCTTCCACCACCACCACCAGCAGCAGCCACTGCCTGGCCAGCTAAGGACCAGCTAAGGACGGCTCACCACCCAAATTCTCGGCACCACAAACCCTCTCCCAATGCCCTTCCCGCACCAAGGAAGGAGATGGGGAAAAAAGAGGAAACATGAGGTCACCATGCCGACCCACTTCTTTTCCATCTCCTTTCACTGATGTAGTTTGGACTCTGAGTGCACGTTCTTGCCACCATGCCTCAGTCTCTTTCCACAGACACATACACTTTCTGATATTTACCAATTTTCCACTTTTGCAAGGGGCCTGTGCCCCTGACCCTAGCAAATGTGGAGATCCAACTGTAATGTTATTTAGAATTTTAATTATTCTGAATTTTTAGCTTATAAAACCATGTTTTTCTAACCATGTTAAAGCACACTAGGAGGTCACTGGAGTTTTAGGGAAAGGGAGTATAGGATAACTAGCAGTACCTATCAGAGTCATGCTTTACCACCCTAATAAAAGAAGGAAACAGACCACAAAGACCAAATTTCATTTTAAAGACTGAGGTATTGTTAGGGTTTATATTGTATTCTTATCAGCCCAGAGCTTATGAGGCAGAGAATGACAACTGTGGCCCAAACTCAGAGTCCTTTGGCATATTGTGGGATGACTTGTGGTTTGAGCAGAGGGGTTGACTCACTCCAAAACTGGAAAATAAGCCAGAAGCAGGCATGTATAAGGAAAAAATAAAGGAAAGGAAACACTAGGACCCTTTTCGCACTGTACCTTGTCGCAGCAGTGGGGAGCGGCACTCGTGCAAGCAGCCGCTTGTGTCAGCAGCTCACGACAGCCCTTCTTCCTCCCGCATTGGCCTCCTCCTTAGCGTGACCGTCACGCTAGCACCCCGCCCCTTCCTTCCACAGCGCAGTCTGGGAGCTGTAGGCTGCACTGGGGGAAGCGCAACCTGCCCGGCTTGCCAATGCACTGCATGCAGGTAAGTGCGCGAGAGCGCCGCAAGCATTGCATGAGCATGGGGCATTTTTGGCTTAAAGCTGAAAATCAAAAAATGCTTGTGCGCCCCACTTTAGCCTCGTGAGCTTTGCGTGAGTGGGAGGGCATCGTATGGAGCGGCGCTCCCATTTGCGCGACGCTCAAGGGGCACTCGTGCTAAAAAAAAAAACATGCGAAAAGGGCCTATGACACAAAGATGGTACTTCCTCAAGATTCACCAGTTCTCTGTACCTTAGCTACAAAAGAAATGTTGCCTTATTATAATAATTAAATGCAAGTTTAATAGAGAACAGAAGTTAAGACAAGAAAATATGGGGTATGTAGATAATGAACAAACCAAAGCTTTGAGGCTACACAGCATTGTGCATGTTTGTGTGCCTTCAAGTTGCCTGTTGACTTATGGCAACTTCATCAATTTCATAGGGTTTTCTTAGGCAAAGAATTCTCAGAGGTAGTTTTGACAATTCCTTCTTCTGAAATATAACCTATGGCACCTGTCATTTGTTGGTGGTCTCCCATACAAGTACTAACCAGAGTAGACTGTGGTTAGCTTCCAAAGTCAGACAGGATGCTTACTTACTCTAAAAGTGCAACAATTAAAGTGCCTTTGGACCTATTGTTTCTGTATTGCTGCCACTCCTTTTTTTTTTTTTTTTTCAAGGAAAGATAAAGAATTATCCTTTGGCTTTCAGTGTCAACATCCACATTTCTTAGCCCTCCCTCTTGTTTTAGCAACATGTTCTGACCCCTGAGTAATATAAACAAATGTAGAGGAAAGTTACATTATCCTTGTGAACAAATGTACATGACGTTACAGAACGGTCCTTCTGCTTCTCTCCTCCCACCAAAGAAAAAAGAAAAAAAGAAAGGCTTCCTCACAAATTTGGGTAAAGGCCAGAACACAGTAAAGGGGAAAGTACAAGGAAAGCTACTGTAAAAAAAAAAAAATAGGACACGTATATCCTGGTACAATCTCCTTCTCCCACCTCAGGAGACATTTGCTAACAGTCAGAGAGCTCAAAGGATTCCTCGCAATTCTTGAATTCCTGTGTAATTGACTAGACCTGGGCAGCCACAGTTGGTTTCAGGAAGGATAGAAGCCCTTAGCCCTTAAGCCTAAGCCTTAGTCTGTTCCCTCAGGGCTCAGAGTCATTTTTGTCCTGGAAGTCTACGTTCTCAGCTGCCACCCACACAGTTGCTTATGAGGGGTATTGCTTATCTTCTTCTGCAGGATTCCTTATATCGTGCCTTTTTGGTCTTATTACCTCAGCCGTTGCACGCACACCCCCGCAAATGCACACCCCCACACACAACTGCCCTTTCTCAGCTGGCTACATGTTAACTCACACAGTTGCCTAGGTTACCAGCTGGTCACCACCTGTTGTCCCCTTCTGTGACATTGCACATTACACAACCTTTCCACAGAGTTTGAAATACTAACATGCTTTCCCACACCTGGCCCTGCACTTTGGGGGCTGCTGGTTAGGCACTGAATGGACTACCCCAAAGTGCATTAAAGTATATTCAAACATTTGTTGATTTCACACACACCCCATCCATGTAACCATTTGTTGATTTTTTTTCCTCCCTTCCAGTCTTGTTGCTGTATTCTGACATCAGTCTTTTACATGGAAAACACCAGACACCAAATACTATAGATATTAGGCAGTTTGCTCCTAAAGCATCAGGACACATTGGCCATTTCTACACTACACTGTTATAGTGCTATTATTCTACTTTCAACATCCTGTAGAATTCTGGGGTTTATAGTTTACTGAAGCCAAAGAGCTCTCTGGCTCAGCATTCTAAACAGCCCTTCCTAAACTGCAAATCCCAGGATTCCACAGGATGTTGAAAGTGGAATAATAGCACTATAACGGTGTAGTGCAGAAACGACCATCGTGGCTGTTACTGCTTCGGTGCTTTTGGAAGGGACAGATGACAGACAAGATTAAATTACAGATATGACATGCTTTTTTTAAAAAAAAAATCTTAAATGTAAAAAAAAGTTGAAAATAGAAATTTGGCATACTTTATGATACTTCAATAATATTTTTTTGTATATAAACTTTTGTATATATTCCACTAATTGTGTATATACTGATTGTAAATTGAATTTTATTTAGGGATTTATGTGTGTTTATATTGTTGAAGTTGCTAGTGTCATACAAGGTTGTAGTCATTAAGATCACACGCAACACTCTTAAATGTGCTTTGTTTGCCTGAATTCAGAGGAAGGTGTTTTTTTTTCTTATTTATTTGAGATAATTGGAAACTTAAAGTTATAAATTTTTGTCTCATTTTTCTCAGAGGTTGGCTTGACAAGAAATTTAATTTCATGCTGTTTTGTCAGCAGAGGCAGAGGAGTTTTTAAATTAAATTGTTTATTGTTTAAATTAAATTGTTTATTGTCCGATGTTGTGTGAACCCTTAGGTTCATGTTGCCGTTCAAAGCAAATTCACCTAAACAGGCAGGATCATATGCACTTAGGAATGTTAGTTTAGTTATTTAATAATTGTTTTATATTAGTGCAATGTTATTGTTGTGTTAATGCTATAGTTATGGTAGTATTACTGTTATGTTAGTGTCTTGTTAGTGTAATGTTATTGTGATTGTAAATTTTATGTGTGTGTCAGATATGGGAAATTTTTGTGCTTCTTTTGTATGTTATATCCCTTCCCTTTTTGTGTGTGTGTCTTGTTTAATAAAAATAATTTTTTAAAAATAAATATATGATTCTTTCATTTTTTTTAAAAAAAATAGCAATAATGTGTATTAAAAAATGCAACTGCTAGGATCTATAAGAATGCATTCTTTCGAGCCAGATATAAAACGTGTAGGATTATGATTCAAGCATGTTTCAAAGGTAGTTTTTAAAGCGTTCATTGTGCTGTCCATTCCTTAAGCAAAGGAGACAAAGTCAACTGCTCACCAAAAACACAGGCTGTAGTCTCATCAATAGGTCACAGAGAAACAAACCAAGGGAACAGTTGCTAGATACAGCAGCAATAGTTACATCAGTAGTGCAGCCAGCAGAAGTCTCAAAGAAGAAGGGAAAACAAAGCTTCCCTTTCCACTAGCCTCTGACAGCAGCTGCTTCTTATATTCCAAGACCAGCATACAAATCTTCAAAGGGAGACAGATTAACTAGCTGCTTACCAAAAGCAAAGGCTATAGACCCGGCAGTGGCTCAACAGTTTTGTTAAAGTCTTCCTATCCTTTGGTATCCTTTGCACTCTTGTGGTACAATGCCACTTTTTAATAGACATTTCCATTTCATTTCTAATGAATTTAATCTTATCTCCATATTAATTAGGCAGAAACTGGTCAAGATCTTACTCAGCTCCAGCAGAATAAAATAAAACAAAACCTTACATTGGTGTTTTTGGATGGGTTTGAAAGGAGACATAGTTTGGCTGGCATGGCAGACAGTGCTGGCATCCGTATGAGGCTCATGAGGAGGGTGGAGCTGTGCTAACAAGCCTTACCAATCCTATTATGCCCTTGATACTTCATAATGTCCAGGAACCACTTGCGCAAAGACATCCATGACGCTTCCTTGCACAAGTGAGGAGAATATCCAAGTATTATGTTCAACAGGGGGTTGCATGAACACTGTGCCCAAATAGAATCACCAAGGCACTTACATTTCAATTTTTGCTTCCCACAAAAAAATAAAAAATAAAAAAATAAAATCAGGCATA
>CAOLHI010006297.1:0-36259 GCA_948474755.1 Ctenosaura bakeri
GTGGATAGGAGATTTCACTGGCCGTCTCTAGGAGGCCACTGTCAGCATCTCTGGCTCCCTGCCATCGGGTCATTGGATTGTGTGCATTTAAGATAACTGTTGCCACAAGATTGTCATCCCAATACAGTTGCTTTCTCTCTCTCTCCTCAGGTCACCTCTTGACAATCATAGAATCATAGAAATGTAGAGTTGGAAGAGACCACACAGGCCATCCAGTCCAACCCCCTGCCATGCAGGATCACCCTCAAAGCACTCCCGACAGATGACCATCAAGCCTCTGCTTAAAAACCTCCAAGGAAGGAGACTCGACTACACTCCATGGAGGCAGCAGATTCCACTGCCGGACAGCCCTGACTGTCAGGAAGTTCTTCCTGAGGTTCAGGTGGAATCTCCTTTCCTGCAGCTTGAATCCATTGCTCCTTGTCCTGGTCTCTGGAGCAGCAGAAAAGCCCTCTCCCTCCTCTACTTGGCATCCCTTTAAATATTTAAACATGGCTATCATGTCCCCTCTTAACCTTCTCTTCTGCAGACTAAACATACCCAGCTCCCTAAGTCTATCCTCATAGGACTTCATGGCTTCCAGGTCTCTCACCGTTTTGGTTGCCCTCCTCTGGACTTGCTCCAGCTTGTCAATATCCTTCTTGAATTGGGGTGCCCAGAACTGGACACAGTTTTCAAGATGGGGTCTAACCAAAGCAGAGTAGAGTGGTACCAGTACCTCCCTCGATCTAGACACCATACTCCTATTGATGCAGCCAAGAAGTGCATTGGCTTTCTTGGCTGCCGCATCACACTGCTGACTCACGTTCAGCTTGTGGTCTATGAAGACTCCTAGATCCCTTTCACACGTACTGCTATCCAGCCACGTGTCCCCCATCCTATATTTCTGGATTCGATTCTTTCTACCTAAGTGTAGGATCTTACACTTCTCTCTGTTGAATTTCATTTTGTTAGCCCTGGCCCAGCTCTCCAATCTATCCAGGTCATTTTGAATTTTGATCCTGTCCTCTGGCGTATTAGCAACCCCTCCCAATTTGGTATCATCTGCAAATTTGATGAGCATGCCCTCTATTCCTTCATCCAAGTCGTTGATAAAAATATTGAACAGCACTGGGCCCAGGACAGAACCCTGTGGCACCCCACTAGTCACTTCTCTCCAGGATGAAAAGCAGCCATTCGTGATCACCCTTTGGGTTTGGTCGGTCAACCACTTACAAATCCAACTAACAGTAGCCCTGTCCAGCCCACATTTTACTAGCTTCGTTGCAAGAATGTCATGGGGAACTTTGTCAAAGGCCTTCCTGAAATCGAGATATGCTACATCCACAGCATTCCCTTCATCTATCAAGCTGGTAACTCTATCATAAAAAGAGATAAGATTAGTCTGGCATGACTTATTTTTGAGAAATCAATGTTGACTTCTTGTGATTACTGCCTTGCTTTCTAAGTGATTAGAAACTGACTGCTTAATGATCTGCTCCAGGATCTTTCCGGGTACTGATGTCAGGCTGACTGGGCGATAATTATTTGGGTCCTCTTTTTTTCCCTTCCCAACATTTTCCCTCTTCCAGTCTGCTGGAACTTCTCCTGTCCTCCAAGATTTCTCAAAGATTATAGCAAGCGGTTCCGAAATGACCTCTGCCAGCTCTTTTAATATCCTAGGATGCTATTCATCTGGCCCTGGAGACTTGAATTCATCCAATGCGGCCAGGTATTCCTGTACCACCTCTCTACTTATTATGTGCCTCATTTCCCCTGCTTCCTCCCCTGCTTCCCAACCGCCAGGTTGAGTGCTTGTCTCCTTCTTGGAAAGAACTGAGGCAAAGAAGGTGTTAAGTAGCTCTGCCTTTTCTCTTCCCCCTGTGAATAATTCGCCATCTTCTCTGCGCAGTGACCCTACTGTCTCCTTCTTTTTCCTTTTGCTGCAGACATATTTTAAAAAACTCTTTTTATTGTTTTTAATGTCTCTGGCCAGCCTGAGTTCGTTCTGTGCTTTAGCCTTTCTGACTTCCTCCCTACATCTCCTAGCTACTTGCTTAAATTCTTCTTTGGTGGTTTCCCCCTTCTTCCATTTCCTATACATGTTTCTCTTAACTCTTAGCTCAGCTGAGAGTTCTTTAGTCAACCATTCTGGTTTCTTCAGATGCCTTCCATTTTTCCTCCTTATTGGCACAGTTTTAGACTGTGCCTTCAGTATCTCCTTTTTAAGGAACTCCCATGCCTCCTGAACTCCTTTCCCTTTAACTATTCCTGACCACGGAATTCCAGCCAGCAGCTCCCTAAGTTTACAGAAGTCCGCTTTTTTAAAATCTAAGATGAGTGTCTGGCTACACTTATCTTCTCCTTCCCACTGAATGCCAAATTCCAACAGGGCATGGTCACTCCCCCCTAAGGATCCAACCACTTCTACCTCATTCACAAGGTCATCCCTGTTGGTCAGGATCAGATCTAGAATATTTGATCCCCTTGTGGCCTCTTCCACCTTCTGGACCATGAAGTTGTCTGCAAGACAAGCAAGAAACTTGCTGGACCTTGCTGTCTTGGCAGAGTTTGACTGCCAGCATATATCCGGGTAATTGAAATCTCCTATTATTACTGTATCCCTCCTCTTTGAATGTGCAGTCATTTGGTTGAGGAAGGCGTCATCCAAGTCCTCAGCCTGGGTTGGAGGTCTGTAGTAAACCCCCACCAGAATATCCCTATTGTTTCTCGCTGCCGTAATTCTTACCCAAATGCTCTCGACCTGGCTTTCTGGGTTTAAGTCCTGGATCTCTTCACAGGTGAAGGTGGAGATCTCGTCTATCAGCCAGCCAGCCACAGACATACGACTTTCATGGAGTCACTATACTATTGCTAGGCGGTGAATTTGTGGCTTGGGGTGTCTTGCTTCACCCATCCTGCCACAGCGAGGCCTTCTGAGTTCTTCCCAGCTATTTTCCAGTAATTTATTGAAAGATGTTCTGATAGGCAGCTGTATCTTGCCTAAATTCCACAATAAATTTTTTAAAAAAATAATAAGGCACTTTGCCTTCTTCCATTGAGGCTTTCTTAGTCAATGTCCTTTTCAAACTTGTGGCCATACTGCGGCCCCATTCTTCAGCCTCGCCTGGTCTTCCCTTTGGGGCTGCGGCTCAGCTGTAGCAGATGGTCTTTCTGCCATGCGGAGGGAGGGCTGTGACGTCCCTGAAGTTTGCAGAGAAAGCACAGGTTTAGTTCCCTCCCAGCATTATTATCCTTGTTGACTTCAGCCGGAAGGACCCCCCGCCCCCGCCCCTGGACCTTCCTTGACCCCTATTCTCTCTTCTCTTCTTGCCACCCTGCAGCTATCTGTGCAAACTGGGGAATCTCTATAACTATGCAGCCCCGGGCATATCAGACCAAGGGCCTGGAATCCTGAAGATCTCTGTTCCTCCCAGGCCTGAATTCTCTGGGTAGCCCAAAGTAGGGGAGACCTGCTGAATCTAGAAGATGAGGCAAGTGTTCAGTCAGCGCTCGACAACTAGTCCCACAGGTTTTCTCCCAGCAAAATGACTAAGGGACTCAAGCTCCAGCCCTTGTGTGTTCCCTGAATGGGGAACTGGGAGAAGAAAGGGATAGGCAACCACGTGCCCTCCTCCCCCTGTGCGGCAGGAACTTTCTTTCTGAGACCATCCCCTTGGGGGGTCTGAAAGGAGACCCCCTGATTCAGCTTCGCACAGGGCAAGGTCTTTCTCTGAGGGGAAATCAGTCCATGGGACGCAGCTCCTGGGCTCTGAACAGTGCTCAGCCATGATCGGAAACTCAGTCCTCTCCGTTTGGAGTCAAGAATGGGTTGCTACTGCTAATCCTAGAAGATTACTATCTCTGTAAACAGTTACAGCGACCCAAACCTCAAGTACTGTACTTGCAATATACGAAGGATTTTGTGAATGTTGGTAAGAACCCCAGTGAAATGAAAGTCTCTCTCCCTCTGGCCAAAATAGAGGAGCAATTCTCATCATGAAAAGGCATGAAGATTTCGCTAAATGATACTGAAATTTTTAAAAGCGGATGGAAAGAAAACTTCGCCCTCATTTGCCACATTCAATAGCGACAGTTCTTCTCAGCCTGGACAAGCCCATCTTGGACATGCCTGCTTTAGAGTGCTTGATACGAAGGTCCTCTCCGAAGGAAAGAGGTGGCAGCCCCAATTTAGATTGGCAAACACAGCTGAGGGCAAAGAGATTTTAAGCCACACTTCTAAAAAAAATGGGCCAAGCACCCCAAAGCCCCGGATTTGGAGAGAGGGGCGAGAGAGCATGCTGTCCTTTTCTGTGGATCCCCCAGTCCATTTCTTCATCATCTCCTATCTTTTCTATCCCAGGTGTAAAGGAATTTGGAAAGCCTGCTTTGTTCTTTCACCCCAACCCCTTCCCAGCCCTCCTTCCTCCCCGGGTTTGGGGGCTTAGAAAACCCCGGTGGATATCTCTTTTTCCTCCACAACATCAACTTGCGCAGCAACGCAGCCCCCCGGCTGGGTTGGTGGTGGAGGTTAAAGGCCTTCGGCGATGGCTTTTTCTTTTGGAGCAACTCACCTGACATCAGGGTCTCCGTCCACGATCAGGCGACTTACCTCGGGAAAGGGGGGAGGGAAGTAGGTGGTGGATTGGCACACAGACCCCAGGGGAATCTTTTTCCCAAACTCCAACCTCTACCCCCACGGACCCTTCCCCCTGTTTTTCTTAACTAAAATCCTTACCAGCCCCACAGACCAGCATTCAGTCTTCAAGAAGTCCCCCGGCCTTGTGCACCACATGACCTGGAGAGAGGATGCCAAAGAGAAACGGGAATAGCACGATGCACTCTCCACCCTCTGCCTCTCAGGCTGCAGCAGAGAGAGTGGTGGGCTCCCTGGCCCTCCCATGCCCCAGGAAGGAAAAGGGCACCCAGAGGACTCCAGATGGTGCTTTTCTGTGGGGGGGGGGACCAAAGAGCATGGCTTCCCCGAAGAGGAGGCTCATGGTTCAGTGGCAGGTGCCGCAAGGGCCACGTCCTCGGGGGAAGAGCCTCGTCCTTTCCTGCACAATGCCCTCTGAGACATTTCTCCTCCCGAATGAGCCTGAAAGGGGCCAAGACTTCCCAGCCCCCCTTACCGAATAACATGGCTGCCATCTTCCTCACCCAAGGATGTGAGCTCTTGAAAAGTACTGGCAGGCACATGCTATGCCAGCCACTATGTCCCTTGAGTTGTAGTTCCGGATCTGGGGTGAAAGACCAAAGTCAAAATGGGGATTTCCCCCACCCGGGCCTAATGCCCCGTGTCCTCTTAGCTTTGGCCCTTCCAGACTGCCCTGCGGGCACTTACCAGGCACTTGGCAACCTTGTGAAGCACCTCCTGCAGGGAAAAAGTGTCCTCTGCCAGAAGGCTTCTTTTTTAAGGCGCCATTGCAGGGCCTCGGCCAGCTCCCACAGCGTGGCCCCTTCACTGCCTTCAAAGTAAAGGAGGAAGACACAGGGGGAAACTGAGCCAGACCTGCTTGGAAGGCAAAAGGTCACCCTTTCCGCTGACCCTCCTCCAGACCCCCACAGCAGCCCAAACCTCCAAACCTTGCGAGGCCAGCACTTTGGCCTCCTCACCTGAGCCACCCGCACATCCTCATCCTACACCAGCGTCAGCACTACCAAGAGGTTGTGGACAGTCTGCTGCTCCGTCCGAGGATGTTCCAGGCGCTGGATAAGGTGCCCATAAAAGGCAAGGGCTGACCTCCAACCTCGGGCACCCCCTAGAAAGGGAGAGGGAAAAAGGGGCCCACCTTTTCGTAGGCAGGAGCAACTGACCACCCGGTGCCTTGTTTGAACCTTCCTTTCACGGGTTGGGGGAGGGAAAAGCGAAGACACCCCCCACCACCACAACCAGAGAGTGGCAGAGAGGAGCAAGACTACGTGAAGCAAGAGGCCCCGGTACTTTGTGGAGATATCCTCCTGGGATGCCTGAGCCATCCTTTCCAGGAGGTTTACCAGGATATTAAAGACTTCACTGCAGGTAGGAGGGAGTTCAACAAACAAGGAGGGACATTCAAAGCCTGAGCTGACACAATAGAGATGCTTGCTTGCTTGCGGGGGGGGGGCATGGACTCTCACATCCAGCCTCTCAAGAGGGCCAGAAACTCCCCAGACCATTTCTCCATCCACCCCTCTCCTAATCACCCGGCTTACAAGGAGTTGTTCTCCGGGTTTCCACTGATCCCTTCCTCCCCCCCAGCCTGGTGACCTCTGTGAAGAGGTTCACCAAGGTGGGGAAGGGGTTGGGGAGCCACTCGTCCCTCACTGTCAGGATTTTTGAAGCAGAGGATGATCGAACCAATGACTTGGGCGGCGTTCACCTGTGGAGAGAATGAGGTTTGGGCCTCAACAAGTTTTGGGCCTCCTCTCCATCTGATGGGACTTCCTTTTCCTGGGAGACACCAGAGAACCAGGCGAGGGGAATGGGTGGGCCAGTGCAGCGGGGACTTCTTCTGGACAATGAGGTCCTTACCGTGGCTGCACCCAAAAGGGGGAAACGGGCTGCTGAGGGCCTCCCTTCACCTGGGCCAGGAGCAGGTTCAGCGCCACATCCTGGTTGCGCATTGGTGAGAGGAAGAGGAAAGCTTTCAACGAGAACATTGCCTGGGAAGAGGAACAGGGACTGAGAGGGGAGCCACAGGACTGGACACTCCTTGGGGCAGAACAAGAGGCAGTCTTCCTACCTCTCTGTGGACTCAAGCAAGTGCTCGATGGCCAACTCCAAGTGATTCTGGGCCACATAGTCCACTGCCTTTATGGCCTCCTGGGAGGGGGAAGAGTTGAGCAGCGGGCAGAGGCGGTGGAGAAGGTCCTTGAACTGCCAGAAAAGAAAGAAGGGAAATCAGGGCACCTGCAGGGAGCCCTGAAAAGGCTTCTGGGGATGGAGGGAGTGGGAAGCAGAGTGGGTGGGACGGTGCACGCAGAGATGCTCACTGCAAAACAGGCCCCTTGTCTGAATCCAGTTGGTCCCAGTCAAGAGAGGGTCTACTTCTCTGAGACAAGCCTGCCATTCAGCAGAAAGAGGCACCTTCCATCTACCCCGATGGGGGGGGGCTGGGGTGATGCCTTCTTGGTGGTGGTCCCAGGTTTTACCAAGGGGAATTTTGCCCTTTACCTTCTCAGGATCCCAAGATGGCCACAGGGAAGGATGGAGGGCAGTTTTCTTCTTCTCTTCCTCCAAGTCCAGGGGGCAGGGCAGAGAAACACAGGGGGTTGAGAGGGACTAGAATGGCAGCCTTCTCACCCTTTCATCCTCCAGGCTGCTGATGCTATCCAAGCAATCGCCTTCTGGATCCTGGGAAAGACAGTTGTGGGGGAGGAGTGAAATGGTGGGACTCCCCTTTTGCTCATCAGATGCAACCCGCAAAAAAGAGTGGGGGGGAGAGAAGGAACCCCAAAGGGAGAAAGAAACGATGGCTGTAGAAAAGGGGGAGAGGTACGGCAGGGAGAGGCAATGCAAAATGGAAGCAATGACTGGGCTTGAAGGCCAGGGAGAGGGGAGTGGTCCAGCTAGAATCCTCCTCTTCTCCTAACTGGGGAAAGAAAAGGACAGAGCGCCATTTTGGGTAATTTGGCTCGGGCAGAAAAAGGTCTTGAGGTGGATCTATTCTGAAGGCTTTTCCCCCTAAGGAAGGAGGAAGGGGAAAATCCCAGCCTTTCCCATTTCTACCCCCCCTTCCCTTCCTCACCGGGGAGAAGAGTGCGTCCTCATCAGGGGAGATAGGCCTGGTGTTCTCTGCCTCCTGAGAGCAGAAACAATAAACAGTCCAATGGTCAGAACGGGAACTCCCCCAAAAAAGCCCCTGCCACAATCCTCCACTCCAAATCTACCCATTAAGCCAACCAGGAGGAGCTCGTCCCAAGGAATTTAAAACCCCCGGAAAACAAAAAGCCCCAAAGCCCCCTTTCCCACCCCCCAGGAAAAGCCCTGGGCCCATTGGGAGAGGGGTTTTCCCAAGAGGGAAGGCCCCCAAAGAAAACCCGGGACACAATGAAAAAAAATTTTGGGGAAAAAAATTTTTAATTTTAAAAAAAACAAAAACCCAAACCCCTTTAAAAATTTCCAGAAGTTTGACTTTCCTCAGTTGGCTTGGTGTCCTTACTTGCTGACCAGACTTTGCCCCTTCCCACAGTGGTCAGGGTGGACGAGGCATTGCCCTCTGGAAAGCATTAGAATGGGACTGCCCCTTTGGGGCTGGAAAGGGAGCAAAACTCTTTTGGGGACAGCTGCCCTGAAAACTCCCTGCCTAAGGGTAAATTCAGGGGGATGGGTCTCTCTGCTGTCATGGGTTTTTTCTTCTATGCCCTAAACTGCCAGGCTCGCATGCCCCCCCCAACGCTCTTGAACCTGGGAAAAAAGTACCTCTCCCAGTCACTGGTCTGGATCTCCACCTCTTCCCATGGGGGTCTGATCTCCTCCCCACTCAGCTAGGGACCTGAGGAGATGTCTTCCGCTCCCACGGAGCCCTGGCAAGAGAAAAGAAGAATGAAGGGAACGCTTGGACACTCTTCCACTAAAGGGCTTCATCTTCGCCTGCCATCCCTTGCTCCGGAGCAGCTCAGTTTGCCTTTGAATGAAAATGTGGGAATCCTGGGGGCACCCATACCATCAGAGTGCGATTTCCAGCATTTCTGACCATTTGGCTAGCCCGCCAGGGGCTGCTGGAAGTGACAGTCCAACAGAACCCAATGGCTGGGGGCCCCCCCGTCCTGCCTGAAAGCAGTGGAAAGCAATGGGAAAAAAAAGGCTTCTCGCGGGGGTTTGCCTGGACCTGGGTTGACTCAGCTTCTACTGGGGAGCAGGGAGTAAAAAAGGATGGAGGAGTGGGAAAGAAGCTTCCCTCTTTCCCATGGGCCCCCCGGCTTCCCATAGGAAATTCTAACCACCATCCAGCTCCTCTCCCTGCAGACTTTGACAGGTATGTTTTCTACAAGCTTCTGGCATCTGCAAGGGTTGGGAGAAAGAGGCAGCGGGAAAGAGGAGTGCAGTCGAAGGTTTGGGGACTGGAGGATCCAGGGGTGTGTCTCATTTGGGATCTCTTTCTTCCCATCTCTTTCCTCCCCAAAGCTGCTTTGCAAAGGAGGGGGGGGGATTCTTTGCCTCCTGGCCACAGAATGTGGACCCGAGGTGAAGTGAGAGGAGAAAAAATCCCCCCTCCCTGGACCAGAGAGGCTCTCTTACCCGTGAGGAAGGAAGCTTCTCCACTGCGTATGTCCCAGAGGGGGACTCCTCGCAAAGGCCAGTGGCCTGAGGCTCTGGAGAACTGCAACGGGACAGGAAATGGCAAAAAAATGTCAGAGCCTCAAAGAATCCACCTCACCGGATGAGACTGCAGGGCTGAAAACTCTCAGGGATGACTTGGAGGCCAAAGTGCAAAGGCAGAGCCCCCCTTTTTCATTCCTCCAAGCCCCCTCATCTCTCTTTGGCTGGCTGTCTTCCCTGGGTGCAGGGACATGAACGTGTCCTGTGGGGGGGGGGAGGGAGGGGGGGGGCAGGGGGAGGCCCCCCCCTGGAAGGGAATAGGGGGCTGAAGGGGGGCTTACATTGGTGGCCCCTTTGGAAGCCTCCGCTTGGTGGCGGTTCGTGCCGCAGAAGCGGGGGCGCCTCTTCCAGCGCTTCTGCAAAGGAGATAAAACGGGGAACCTCTGGGAGGAAAAGGGGGGGCTGGCTGGCCTCCTAGTCCCAAAGGGCCCTGAAAGGGGGGAAGGGGCCCAAACCAGAGAAGATGGGCCCCCCCACACACACACAGTGGCCATCTCGTCTTGCCCCCAACCCCTCTGTGGCCCCTTACCCGAACCGCCTAAGAGTGCGGCCATCACTGCAAAAACACAACAACAACCCAGTCACGGGCAGGCGAAAGTGGTGGGAGCAACCCAGAGGGCATCCAGCCACAGCCACTACCAGTAACGCTATGGCCCAACCTTCTCATCTCCACAGCAACCACGGAAGCAAACAATGGCCTGGAATTCTTGCAGAAAGAACCTTTCTGACAGTAAGAAAAAAGCATGGAGGCTACATCTGTATATATGTGGAGGCTACAATGGGGATAAAAGATTAAACCTAGGGATGGGCCAACCGAGTCTGCAGATCCTCAAATCCTCGAATCCTTGCCCAAAGGGTTCCAGATTCGCAAATCCAAATCCCTGTGCAAAAATAGGTGAACCAAATCTTTCAAATCCCCCCAACCAAAAATGTGTTTTTTTTAAGTTCTGTTTTTTAAAAAAGGGTTTTTAAAAAATTTTAAAAGTTTTGATTGGAGACTTGAAGGTAGAAAATTTGAGACCTACTTAGACTTGGAATGAAAGACTAAAACACATCACTGCCCTTGAGCTAAAAAACACAACTCCTTATAAGTAGAAAACTAGCTGAAGAGGAACCCCTGGACAGAACCTTTTTCTCTAGTGGTTTAGCTTTCTGCTTGGTTGGAGATGTTACAAGCCAGACTTACCTGTTGCTGACTGTGAGGCCTCAGGAAACTACAAAGCCCAGAATTCCACAGGACATGGAAAGTGGAATAATAGCTCTGGAACAGTGTAGGGTGGAAATGCCCCATGGACTGAAACCAGACTTTCTTCCTGAAGTAGAAATTCATGAACGTAAATATGCATAAGTTCCATTTATTTTTGTTTTAGGAAAACTATTCTCCCCTCCCTTACAAATTCCAGACCAAAATGATCTCCAACTCTGAAAAGGGGGGGTTTTTTTTTCCCAAACAAAAACGTTTCAATATGTGGAGGGAAGAGATCTTTTCCTGTCCCTTGTGCACTCATGGGGGTGTTTGTGTATGATTTATTGGGGTTTTTAACACACTGAATCAGAAAATCCAACTCCTGCAAACCACACAGCATCTGTAGGCTTTCCTATACAGTCAATCAATGCAGATTTTATAGCAATTACCCTTAGAAGTCTATCACACAACACAGTTACACTGCAATTGTGCTTGTTAACCCCGTCTGGAGCTTATTGAACAATAGGACAGCTCTCCCAGTGCTATACCAGGCAGTGCATTTGGAAATAAATTTTTTTCCCACTGGAGATAATCCGTTAATCCATAGTGCCCGTGGCCCTGTGATTTAGTAACCTCTTTGGATGCAAAAAGCCCCCCTTTTGCTCTGTTGCAAATCGAGAGCCTGGTGGTTGCAGTGTGTGTCTGATTCCAGTGCTCCTCGCTTAGGGATTCCCCAGGGATTTATCTCCAGGGGGGGAAAACCCCCTCCTTCTTCTTCCATGGGTTGGGCTGGGAGAACGCTGGGGTTCCCAGGAGTATCCAAAGGGGGCTGCTGTACACGTCTTTTCTGGCCCATTTTCTATGAAGAAAGAAAGTCCAGAGAAACCATGGGGTTCAGGAAAAGTTTAGGGTAAATGAAGAGTCAATACATAAAATTTTGAAAGTAATATATATAAATGTAGGACCGAGTGAGTGTGGGCTCATAGGAAAAGCTGTAGAAGTGGCTTGGTTTGTGTTTCTCTTCTTGATAAGACTTTGGGGGGTTTCATGAAAGAGTCATTGTGTCTTTGTGCAATTATATTTTTTTGTTTGTTTTTAGAAAAAACACTAGTCATGGAGCTGGAGGCAGAGAGCAAACATGGTGGTATTTAAATTGGGGGGGTGGATTTCAAGGACCCCAAAGCCAACACGGGAAAACCCCTGCAATGGCAACGGGGGAAAAGGAAAGCATTGCTATTCTGCTGCCGTTCCAAGCACAGAAGAAACGGTTTCCAAGTGGAAGGGCTGAAAACAACTGATATGTGTGATGAACATCTTTTGTCCAGTCTGTGATTCCCCCATCCCTGGGGGTGCTTTGTCCCCTTAAGCTTCAGCCCCAAACTTTAAAAGGGGCGATCCAACATTTCGAACCTATTTTGTGGATAAGGGTCAGCACCCTTGAATGTCTCCTAAAGCCTGGGATAGATTCACTGCCCTGTTGATAGGGAAAAAAGAAACCTTCATCTTCTGATACGTCACAGAATCACAAAAAACCCTCTTTAGAGGGGTTAAAATGTTGCAGCTGGTGCTGGAAGATGCATGAATATTGTGTGGAACCACAGAAATGTTTATTTGTTTGTTTGATTTATGTCTCTTTTTTCTTTCCGTATGGGGCCCCAAAGGGGGCTTACAGTGTAATTCTAGAACAAAATAACTGAATCAGGGTATGATGTAAAAGTTTAAAAGGCATTAAAGAATCAATTCAACTAATACATTAGTTTAAAACATATTCAAAACTTACTGCATATTAAAAAAAAGCACGCCCATGCCACATTCTTCAGCCCTAACCAATTTTAAAAGGGGGAAAACCAGTTTAAATCAGGAGGTCCTTGTCTTTGGGAGATATTAAAAAATACTGCAGCCTCCCAAGACATTCACCTTGTTATCACTACAGTAGGACTTTCTCTTTGGTGGATGTTGGGATTTCCCCCATTTTGACCAAACGGAAGGAGCACCTCCCAGGTGGAAAAAACACCTTCAGACATAGAACTGGTTTTCTCCAGGTCAGGCAGGTGGACCTCATTTGTGCGTTGGACCTCTTTGGGGGTCGAAGCTTCCATGCTGCTGCTCTAATTGGCATAGAAGAAAGTAAAGCCAGATAAAGTCACTGCAGTCCTCACTGCTGTTTATACCCTTTCTGGTTCCCAAAACACAAGGTGGCAGCTATTTCTTCCAATTTTTTTTAAGTATGTTGTGCTGGGGGTATTGTGTATTTTTTTATTTTGCTGATGTATGCCACTCTGGATACGACAACGTCCGGCCCCTCCCAAACTGCAAACCCCAGGATTCCATAGGATGTTGCATGTGGGTGTCCCATCGGCCGCCTGTCGGCCATTGTCTTAGGACCATCCTCGCACCATGGCAGAGGACGTGCACCTCAGTTCAGGAGAGGATCCTAAGCCTCCCAGACTCATGTGGGTTTCCTTGTCCAAGAAGTTGAGCCCGTTCATGGCCAAGATGTAGGGGGAGACCATGGTGTTGTTGCTACAGCTCTGGATGTAGAAGAAGGATGGAATCTACAAATATAGGATGGGGGGCACGTAGGAAAATGGACGATTCCATCAAGTGCCATATATTGAGAGAACATGTGTCTGTGGGGCATCTGAAATAGAAGATGTTGAGCATGTCCTATTCAGCTACAAACTATATGACACAGTAAGGGCCCAGTTCCTACAGACAATACTCGACAGAATTACACACTGGGACCATAGTAAATGGTTAGCCCACATCCTTCAAGGTACAAATACATACGTTGTAACTAGAACTGCTAAATTCATAGGTAGGGCCGTTCAACTAGATATGTTTTATTGAGCACATCGGGGTTGCATGTAAAGGTGATGAACTTATCTAAGCATGTGCTGGTTCTGTATTTTATTACCTTTTAGTCTAAGACAATAACTTACTACTATTAACTTAACTAAATAATAGAGGTCATTTTATTTTGTCTAATTTATCTTATCCAATGACATTTATGCATTGTATTCTATATATTTTTGCTTTTTTACATTTTATCATGCTTGCCGTTCATTGTTTGAAAATGGTCAATTGACTAATCAATAAACTTTAACTAACTCACTCATTGTTGGTTAGGGTCTGGTGTGGAATAGCTGTCCTCCTTGTTCTTTCCTCCACCTTCTGGAAATTGACATTGTCTACAAGGCAACTGAGAAATGTGTTGGTGCTGATATTCTCCCATGACTACCATATCTCTGCTTTCTGAAGGTTTGGTTGTTTTCCAGGGAGGCATCATCCAAGTCCTCAGTTTGGCTTAGAGGTCTGTTGTAGACACCCACAATGGCATTACTGGTGGTTCTCTCCCCTTTAATTTTACCCAAACACTCTCAACCTGGCTTCCAAGATTGACATCACAGACCTCTTCTCAGACGTAAATGTCCACATAGATAGTGCTACTATACTCTTTTCCCGGTTGACCTATTTCTCTGAAATAGGCTATCCTCTCTCCAATACATTTTAATCGTGAGACTCATCCCACAATTGGTTTAAAAACAAACTGGTTCTGTTCTACTCAGGAGCATCCCTAAGTCCCCCCTGACAGGGCTGGTGCTCGACACTTTTTAGGAAAACAGTCCTCTTTAACATGCACAGTGTGCTCTAAAGGAATTGAAAAGGCAAAGGGCAACAGAGAGACTCTTTTTTGGGATCACCCAGGGAATGATTTTATAGCCCACTTCAGTCACACTCAGCTCTCAATAATGACTTAAATAACACAGTGGGTTACAGCATTACACGGCCAAAAAAGGGGGGGCAAAGGGGAATTTGGCACCTGAAAGAAGCCAGAGAAAGAGGCACATGGGAGAAGGAGGGGGGGTTTTTGGGGGGGGGAAGACCTGGGTTTCACTTTGCTTGGGGGGGGTCCTTCTCTATGGGGAAAATTTTGCTTTTTAATCTCTAACCTGAAAACATTACATATAATACAATAATGAATCACCCTGAGTGAGTTAATGTCAACAATAAAACTGGGGTGCTTCCTTAAAATAAACAAGCCCACCATGCCCCACTTTGCAGAGCGCTGCATTAAAGAAAACCATCCCGCAGCCAAAAAAAAAACCAGCCACTCAAACCTCAAAGGCATTTAACTAATTTATTGCGGGTAGTAAAACCAAGACAAGCAGGTAAGTAATTGCCATGCGTCACTGTGGCAAGCACGCATCACACAGAGCAAAAACAGCAACAGAAAAAAGTAAGAGCAGAAGTGAGATGGGGCTTCACAGACAAGCCTCTTTTGTAGGAAAACAGACACTCCCGAACAATAACATGTTTACACGGCTGACTTGCCATGTGTAGTTACATATAATAGTCACAACATGGCAGAATCCACCAAAACATCGGAACACAGCTGCGTAGCCTTGCCAAGAGAACATAAACACATAACACAGGTAAATTTTCTCCAGGGAACCAGGTCACGTTGACCTGTGAGACAAAAGCCAAATATTTACAGTAGCAATTGCTATGGGAACAGCAAAGCAAAAAGACCATTAACTCTCTCCTCTCAATCCAACAGTTAATTATATTTAACCAATATTCTGTCATAACAGAAGCATATTTCATATTCTGTACATTTATATTTCTCTCCCGTGTGGGTTCTTTGATGTGAACGTAAATGTTAAATTGAGAGAAGCATTTTCCACACTCCATGCATTTAAATGGCTTCTCCCCTGTGTGTGTCCTTTGATGGGAACGCAGAGATCCACTCTGACTGAAGCTCTTTCCACATTCCATGCATTTAAATGGCTTCTTCCCTGTGTGAATCCTTTGATGGGAACACAGAGATCCACTCTGACTGAAACTCTCTCCCCCATTCCATGCATTTATATGGCTTCTCCCCTGTGTGGGTCCTTTGATGGGAATGCAGAGATCCATTCACACTGAAACTCTTTCCACATTCCATGCATTTAAATGGCTTCTCCCCTGGGTGAATCCTTTGATGACTATTATAATTTCCACTGTTGCTGAAGCTCTTTCCACATTCCATGCATTTAAATGGCTTCTCCCCTGTGTGGGTCCTTTGATGGGAACGCAGAGATCCACTCTGACTGAAACTCTTTCCACATTCCATGCATTTAAATGGCTTCTCCCCTGTGTGAATCCTTTGATGGGAAGCAGAGATCCACTCTGACTGAAACTCTCTCCACATTCCATGCATTTATATGGCTTCTCCCCCGTGTGTGTCCTTTGATGGGGAAAGCAGATGTCCGCTCTCACTGAAGCTCTTTCCACACTCCATGCATTTAAAAGTTTTTTCCCCTGTGTGAATCCTTTATGGGAATGCAGATGTGCACTCCGACTGAAGCTCTTTCCACATTCCATGCATTTAAAAGGCTTCTCCCCTGTGTGAATCCTTTGATGGGAACCAGAGATCCATTCACACTGAAACTCTTTCCACATTCCATGCATTTAAATGGGGTTCTCCCCCGGGGGGTCCTTTGATGGGAATGCAGAGATCCCTTCACACTAAACTCTTTCCACATTCCATGCATTTAAATGGTTTTTCCCCTGTGTGTGTCCTTCGATGGGGGGCAATTCCCCTCTCACTAAACTCTTTCCACACTCCATGCATTTAAAAGGTTTTTCCCCTGTGTGAATCCTTTGATGGGGGTTTCAAATGTGAACCCCCTAAACTTTTCCACATTCCATGCATTTAAAAGGCTTTTCCCCCGTGTGTGTCCTTTGATGTTTACTAAAAGTTCCACTATTGTTGAAGCTCTTTTCCCCATTCCATACAATTATACAGCTTCTCCTCTTCATGGGTTCTGGGATAACTTTTGTACATTATGGTTTTTTAACTCTGTTTTCTTTTTTACATGTATTGCAGGCTGCTTTGAGTCCTGCCAAGGAAAAAGGAGAATATAAATAAAGGTGATAATAATAACAAGAGCATCAAGAACAAGCCTGTGGAATCAAGGGGAAAACGCAGGATTGTACTGTAAAAAAGAGGGATTTGGAAAAGAGCACAAAGAAAAATCCAAGACTGAGAAGAAGAAATCCTCTGCTGTTCAAGGAGCTCTTCTTTGTGAACTTCTGACATCATATTTGAATCAGAAAGGAAGAATGGAATATTCTGTACATCTATATTCATATCTAATTAAAACAAAGTAAAAATGTCCATTAAAAACAACTAACAGATCACAATTAAAACTAACCGGCACCTTTATTTAATCAGGCGATGATCATTTATTGAATGCCTGTCAAAATAAAAATGTCTGCAATCAAAATTAACAGGAATCCTGGTGGCGTAGTGGTTAAATGGCGGTACTGGGGCCACAACACTGAGTTTGACTCTGCAGGGCTCCAGGTTACTCAGCCTTCCATCCTTCTGCAGTCAGTAAAATGAGTACCCAGCTTGTTGGGGGCAATTAGCTAACACGTAGTAATCCGCTTAGAGAGCACTTAGCTGATAAGCGGTATAGAAATACACATGCTATTGCTATTGGATTGTCTACGGAAAGAAGGGAGGGAGGTGCGTCTCTGGGAGGGGAGTTCCACAGCCTGGGAGGGGCCACTGAGAAGACCCTCTCTCGTTTTCCCACCAGATGTATGTGTGAAGGTGGTGAGACAGAAAGAAGGGCCTCTCCAGCAGATCTCAAAGCAGGACTGGTTCATAGTGGAAAATACGGTCCTGGATGTGAGCCCTGTAGGGCTTTAAAGGTCATCATCTGCACTTTGAATTGTGCCCAGAAAAAGAATGGCAGCCAGTGGAGCTGTTGCAATGGGAGGGGATTGTGCGATCCCTGTAACTAGTTCCAGTTAACAATCTGGCTGCAGCTCCTTGGACCAGCTGAAGTTTCCAAACGCTCTCCAAGGCTCCCCCACGTAGAGCCTGTTACGATAATCCAGCTGGGATGCAACCAAGGCAGGTGTTACTCTGGCCAGGTCTGACATCTCAAGGAATGAGCATGGCTTCTGCGCACCCCTTTAAATTTTTGGGAACACACTCCCGACTACTGTTTAGACCTGTCTCCCAGGCTCAGAGTGTCCTCAGGAGGACATCTGGGCTGTGGACCTGTGTCTTCAGAGAAAGCGTAACCCCATCTAACATAGGCTGAATCCCTATTCCCTGATCTGTCTTTCAACTGAGCAAGAGCACCTCTCTTTTGTCTGGATTAAATTTCAATTTGTTTGCCCTCTTCCAATCCATTACTGATAACAGCCATTGTTTTCTGACCAAAACAGCTTCCTCGGCTTGTGCTGGAAAGGAGTAATAAAGTTGGGTGACTTCTGTGTACTGAAGGCACCAAATCTCAAAACTGCAGAGAGTCTATCCCAGCGGTTTCACGAAGATGTGAAATAGCATGCGGGACAGAACCCTGAGGCACTCCACAGGCCAAAGGAAAAGGGGTTCAACAGGAGTCTCCCAGCAAACCTTCTGGGCTTGATTCTCCAGGAAGGAATGACGCCTCTGTAAAACAGTGCCCCCAAGTCCCATCCTCACAAGGTGACCCAGAAGGATACTATGGCCAATTATACAGAAAGCGGCCAAAAGGTTCAGCAGAACCAAGAGGGACACACGCCCCATCTAGTTGCCAGCACAGGTCATCCACCAAGGCAACCAAAATAGTTTCAGTCCCAGACTTTGTATTTGTCCCTGCTGAATTAGATTTTATTAATTTCAACGCAGGTTTCTAGTTTATCCTTTTGAATTCTCTTCCTATTTTCCAATATATTAGTGTAAGCCCCCTAACACACCCAAAAGCTATGTCGTGAGGATCCTAATTATTTTATATCAAACATAGTGAGCCATAGAGATATACTGGATGGACACGTAGGCAGTGGCTATGGAGACAGATCAAAAGAGTAGCTGTTTTCTGTCACATGCTGGGTAAATCTGGCAAATGGCTCAAAGGCCACTTGAATGGATTTTCAGCAGTGATCAGGAGACAATAACACTCTGGGAACAAATAAACAATGCAAACAGCCTGGAATTTGACACTTTGAGGTATCCATCTCTGGATGAGATACTCATCTTGCAGGAAATTACAAGGGTGTTAGGCTGTATTTTCTTTGAACTACAAAAGCTGAAATCCATCTTAATAAAAACTGCAGCCATCTGGTTTCCCAGGACATGGGTCAGCTCTGTAACTAGGCGCATTTTCTCATTCTTTTGGGGAGTTTTGGTTTTGGAGTTGGGAGTTTTGGAGTT
This sequence comes from Ctenosaura bakeri, assembly GCA_948474755.1. Classification (NCBI taxonomy): domain Eukaryota; kingdom Metazoa; phylum Chordata; class Lepidosauria; order Squamata; family Iguanidae; genus Ctenosaura; species Ctenosaura bakeri. Next base: position 18,667 of record CAOLHI010006297.1, read on the forward strand.
AGGAGTTCTCTCAGATCTACAAACCATGAAGCTGGTAAGCTCCCCTCGGCCCCTAAAGGCATGGCTGAGATCGTTTTCTCCCAGCTGAAGACTTCTGGATTGGTACAGTATTAAATCAAACCCTTATGTCTCTCTCTCTCTCTCTCTTAATTTTCACCTCTTTCTAACTTTCTATAGTCTTGTATGCTTGTTGGAGCGAGTGCAACTGGTGATGGTATGGACTTTAACATCTATGTCAATAAAATACTTATACTTGAACAAGTAAACTTTGGGGTTTAAAAGATCCTAATTACCCTGCCCTCTTTGCGTGGCTAAAGCAGTGCTCAGAGCTAATTTTTCCCCACAAGAGACGATTTTGACAGTTTTGGGAATCCTCTTAAAGGTGTCCTAAGCAAGCAGGGTAACATTAGCTACCCCTCCCAGTTTTGTATTGTTGGCAAATCTGATAAGGATGTTCTCCTGCCATTAAGTCCTGGGAGTGTGGCTATCTGAAGTGCCAGTGTAACCGGAAGCATGGTTGCCAGGCAACCAGAATAGCACCTCAGGAGGGAAAACTAGCTCAGTAGTGTGTGGGAGGGGCTTTGACGGACAGGAAAAGTTATATAAGGCCAAGTCCCTGTGGGTGCTCCTTCCTTCCCTCAGAGCCCAGCAAGGGAGTCGGGTCCCTCCGTCAGCCAGAGAGTGTAGCTGTGTTGGGAAGCTTAGTTCTCTGTGGAAGCCCAAGAAAGACAGAGGAGGAATTGAACCTTATTGGCAGAATCTGGACAGAGAGCGTGACGTAGATCGGGGGCTCAGCCTGCGGTGGGAGTTTAGCCAAAGGGCTGTGATGTAATATTTGTGTCTTGTATGAAAGGCCAAACGTGTTACTCAGCTGTTTCTGAGCAGGGAGTTGTTACTGTGTGGTACAGACAGGGCGCCTTATCGTACTGAAAACTGCCAGACCAACCTAGGAGAAGGGAGGTCTGGTCCCACCTCCACCTCATCCTCAAAGGATAGGGGATCCTCAAAGCATGTAGATAATGCCCCTCCATGCATCCCTGCCTCAGGCCTCTCACGCTTCCCCTCAACGCTTGGAGTCCTGGCTTCTCCCTACTCTTTTTGTGCTTCCTACCTAGAGCAGCCTCTTCCCTTTCCCCACCGAAAAAACTGAGATCCGCTCTACCCTACCTTCCCAGGAATAATGAGGCGGGAGTTTCCCAACCCAATTTCCCCATCTCCTCCTCCACTTCCACCTTCTTCTATCCTCTCCCCCTTTTAAAATTCCTTTCCCTTGGCATTGAAGGCTGCTCGGGCTTTCTGACATCCTTTAACAGTGCCCCCCAACCCTCCACATAGCCCAAGAAACACCCCCAGAGCCCTCCCAAATACCACAGTCCCACAGAGACCCCCAAAAGGAGAGAGGAGGTCTCACAGCTGGGGAAGCCTAATTCCTTTAGGGATTGGAGGAAAAAGAAGGGAGTTTCCTTTCTTTCACTCAAAGAACCCCCAACCCAGAATCTACCCCTACAGAACACACTCCAGGTCCCAACAGTCGAATCCCCAAGGCTATTTCCTTGGGAGTCACTGTTCTGTATTTTTATTTCATAAAGCCTTTTAACTTGAGGGCTCTCCTCCTTTAAACTGCAGCCCAGTCCCAGATCTATATGTGTCCACAGAGATTGTTAGAGGTGGGGAAGCTATCATCTTCCTGGAAGACAAAATGGGAATGAGGTGAAAAGACAAAAAAAAAAAAGGGCCTCCCCCCCTTTCCCCCACCCCGTTCCTAAGAGAGATCTGCCAGGACAAGGAAGGGAGATAAAAGGATCTTCAAAGCAATTCTTTTTTTGGGGGGGGGTTTTTTAACCTGAACCCCCATTCCGTTCCCCAGATGATGGCAGCCTCAGAGCCTCACACGCCCCCCCCAGAGGGAGGAGAATGAACACTTGGTCTGCCTCCTCTTTCTCTTCCCTGCAGCAGCCTCTTGTCTTCTCCCTCTCCTACAAAAACCCTTCAAGAGTTTCCTTCATCCCCCCATTTCCAGGAATAGAGTCGGGGGGTTTCTTCCTCCTCTCACAATTCCTCACAGGCAGAAACTTCTCCCCCTCCACGTCTACCTTGTGCTCTTCACTCATTTCTAAACTCCATTCCCTGCCACTCATGGCTGCTCATGTCTTCTGGCATCTCTAATAACCCTCACCCCTTCTCATGCCCCACGAGATCCCCCGAAGCCAGGCAACAGCCAACTACCCCCCCATCCAGGTGACCAGCAAAGATATTCTCCCTTTTGAATGCCTCCCGAATGTCTCCATGCAATGGAGAGGGGAGAGGAGGTTGAAGCAGCTGAAGCCACAAAGATGCCTTTTCAGGGGGAGGGAAAGGGGAACTTTTGCGTCCACACCAGTCACACCCCCCCAAACCAGGCCCTCCAGAAGACTCTCCAGCTTGGTCCTAAAGTGGGGAAGGCTCTTCCTCCTTCCTACCCCTGGAACATATCTGCAGTCCTCCTTTGTCCCACTGCCTCCCTTTTCTGCAAGAAGAGCCTGGAAGCAAAAAAAATGTGCCTGTGGGATGGGAAGGAGAAGGAGAAGAGCACCCCCCCTCATGGTAAGACCAGATCTCTGTCTTATCAACAGTGGGAGTCAATATCATCGACCGTGGTATCCTTTGGAAACAGCTGGGGGAGGTGTTGGGAATCAGAAGCACTGTGTTGCAGTGGTTCCGGTCCCACCTCTCAGGCAGGTTCCAGATCAGTGGTTCTCAACCTTCCTAATGCCGCGACCCTTTAATACAGTTCCTCATGTTGTGGTGACCCCCAACCATAAAATTATTTATTTTATTTACAATGCCTCCCTCCCCGGCAAAGGCCACCTCGCCGACCAGGAACAGAGAGGGGGCCGAGTGAGGGAAAGGGGAGCCACGCATCTCCCGTGGGAAAAAACTCCGAGAACCCCCTCCTCAGGCTCTGCTTCTGCTTCGTTCTCGTTTCCGCTGCCGGGGCAGTGTGGGAAAGTTTCCAGACCCTGCCCGGGGGGGGGGGGAATCCCAGTGCCTTTGCCTTTTCGCCAGGTGCAGCTACCCCCCCCCAGAAAAGCGCCGCCTTGCGGCACCCAGCCCTTCCGCAGCACCCCCCTCCATGGCGAATGCGGCAGGGACCGTGGTGAGGAGGGGGGCTGTCCCCCGTGCTGCTGCCATCCCCCAAGCTGGCCCGTCAGACAGGACGTTCTCCCAGTAGCGGAGAAGGGGAGTGATTTCAGTCTCTTCTGAACAGGGGGCAGGAGGAAGCAAGCGTGTGGCTCACTCTTGCGCACAACCACTCCTGGGCCTTTTCCGTACGTTACCTTATCGCGGAAGTGGAGGGTGCCGTTCGCGCAAGGAGGTTTTTTTGTGAGGCGTTCTCTTTGCTGCTCATTTGTCCCGCAGCTGGCTTCCTGGTTGCGTGACTGCCCTGCTCCTTCCTCCGCCAGCACACCTTACAGCTCCCAATGCTTTCTTACCATCTACATGAAACCTTTGAGGGAGATCATCTGGAGGTTTGGGGTGGGGTCCTATCAGCATGCTGATGACACCCCGGTATATTTATCCATGCCTTCAAAAACAGCTGAGGATAGTATGTTTCCTTGGAATGACTGCTTGGAGGAGGTAATGGGCTGGGTGAAGAATCACAGAATCGAAGTCGAAAACGGAATAGTAGCACTATAACTGTGTCCAGTTCCTGAATGAGGTGGAGCAATGTATCCTAGGAATGCCACAGCCCTGCAGCCACTGGTCTCTCACCAGTTAGTGGTGCGGTGAATTCTCTGCAGGTTTTATTCCAAAATTTAAAAGAGCTACCCAAGGCACTGAAACAAAAATGATTCCAGTCTCTCGGACAGTTCTTTTAATCTTTTGGATTATAAAGTTGCAGTGGAGTGACTGTTCTCAGTTGACATAGGAGCTGGGTATGTTTGGCTTGGAGGAGAGAGAGCTTAGGCCATTCCCGCACTCGACAGTTATCGTGCTATTATTCCACTTTCAACATCCCATGGATTCTTTGGGGGGTTTTAGTTTAGGAAGGGGCATTTAGAACTCTCAGCCAGAGAGCTCCTTGGCCTCAGGAAACTACAAACCGCAGAATTCAACCGGACGTTGAAAGTGGAATAAGAGCACTATGACAGTGTTGTGTGGAAATAGCCTTAGAGGTGACATAATAGGCCATCTTTAAATGTCTGAAGGGATGTCATGGAGAAGATGGAGCCAAATTCAAATTACAGGAAAAGAGACTCCACCTAAACATTAAGAAGAATTTCTTGACTGCAAGCGCTGTTAGGAGGGGAAAGGACTGCCTTCTCCACCTTTGGAGGTTTTTAAACAGAGTTTGGATGGGCATCTTTCAGGACTGATTTTCTTCATGGCAGGGCATGGACTAGATGGCTTTTAGGGTCCCTTCCAATTTTAAGATACTTTTGATTCCCTGATTCGCTTCCAGTTTTGGGAAGCAAAAGGAGAATGTTTCCCCAACTGGCCACTCCTCCTTACCTCCGGACGCTTCATCCGCCAGCAGATCCTCACCACCAGAGAGGTCAGCGCAGCTTCTCCAGTGCAGACGGACCGCTTCTGATTCTGCGTCTTCAGGGAAGGAGGCCTCATCCAGTCGCTCCGACGCCTGAGTCACCTGTAGCCAGAGGGAGAGAAGAGGTTGATGACAAAAATCTTTTCACAAACCCAAGCAGGCACATCTGGATCTATCCTGTGTCAGCAACTCCTTTGAGATTCAAATCAATGATCAGTAGTGGATGTCACCTTTGGGAGAAAAGCAAGGTATAAATTCAACAAACAAACAGCAAACTCCACAGCTTGCCAACTTGATTCTGGGGCTCAAAAATCAAAAATGTTGGGTTGTGCATCAGTCTGATGAGGAGGGAAGGCTGAGAGAGCGTTCATACATTACATCCTGGACTAGGACTGCTAGGCCCTATAGTTTCTGGTTGAAAACCTGAGAATTAGGGACAACGGCCCTTGTTGATGTCATTAAATGTTATACATTAAATACCAACCACCGTTGCCCAAAGCTTGTCATTCAAAACCTAGCAGAGAATGTATTTTCCCTCTTGGAATTTAGAAAGAAATTTTAGCTGACGTCTACGGTGTACGCAGATCAAGCTAAAAGGAGGCGATTGTTCTTTCTACTTATTGAGTGAACCGCTTCGAACCAGAAGGAGTGCACAGCAGCAGGAAGGCTAGTTGGGGACCACAATGGCCAGGAGGAAGAGGAGGCTAAAATCTTCTCAGTTGTAGCAAGCAATCAATTGTACCTTGGTAGTGCAACAAACTGCTGCTCCAATAGCTGAGCTGTAGATTTATACACAGTCCTTTCTTTCCTCTGGCCTAGAGCTGCATTCCCTCCAAAGTGGGAGGACTTGAGCCCTCGTCACCAACCCCTTGAAGATGACCCACAAAACTGAGACACCCTTGGACCTGTATCCACCAAGCCTGTCCCAGCACATGTCTCTGTGTACAGATGACCAGATGCTCGAGTCTCAACACCTGCTTTTCACAAATAAAACGAATACATACTGGGCTTTCTGGATCTGTGTTGCTGTTCTACTCTCAATTACAAACACTTGAAATAAGGAATTTTGGGACTTGGTAATTATATTTTTTAACAAAGTGGTAGCTTTGTGTAGTGGCTCAACCATGCAAACCACTGGGCTACCTCGGTGCACCTCAGTACATCTGCCTGATAAAACCTGGTTTGCCTTAGGGTTGCAATAAGTTGGAAAATAACAACAACAACAACAACAACAACACAAATCATATTGATTAACTATAATATCATTAATAATACTATAATTAATTAATAATAGTTATGAAATAATAATAATAATAATAATAATAATAATATCATAACTAATATTAATTTTAGTATTATTAATGATATTATAATTAATTAATATGAATTGAGTTGTTTTATTGTTGTTATTTTCCAAATTATTGCAACCCTAAAGCAAACCAGGTTTTCTGGCGTCTCTGGTGCACCCAAGGTCACCCAGTGGTTTGCATGGCTGAACTACTACACAACGCTGGCTTTCTAAAAATATAATTACCAAGCCCCAAAATTCCTTATTTCAAGTGTTTGTTAATTGAGAAAGTATACAACAGCAACACAGATCCAGAAAACCCAGTATGTATTCGTATTATTTGTGAAAAGCAGTGTTTGAGGAGAGCTCAGCCATCTGGGTAGATATGTACACAGAGACAGTATGTCTCTGGGACAGGGGTCGTAGATCTTAGGGTCTGGGTGTCTAGTTTTTTGTGGGTCATCTTCGGGTTGGCGACAAGGGTGCAGGTTCTCCACTTTGGGGGGATCCCAGCTCTAGGCCAGAAGGAAGAAGATGGTGTGTTAATCTACAGCTCAGCTATCGGAGCAGCAGTTTGCTACCACTGGCAAGGTATAATTGATTTCTTGCTACAACTTGCAAAGATTTAGTCCTCCTTCTTCCCTCCTGGCCATTGTGGGTCCAGGACTCACCTTCCACTCTGCTGTGCACCTGCCTTCTGGCTGGAAGCCAATAAATGTTCCTTCTCCCTGAATAAGTGAGTAAGTTAGTTATGATATTATTATTATTATTATTATTATTATTATTATTATTATTATTTCTTACCCAACTCTCCCCAAGGCTTGACATGGGTTACAACATAAATTAAAATAGAACTAAAAACACACCATGCATTAAAATACATTGAAAACACATGAAACCATTTAACCTACATCAATTTAAAATTCATAGTTAAAAATTGACTCAAGAGATAGGTGTTAAGTATTTTTTTTTAATTCAGAGAGCGTATTCTGCTGTCAAATCTCTTCTGGCAAGTCATTCCACACAAGAATGTGTGACACACAACAATGGCAACAATTATATTTTTAATATTAGCAATTATTCATAAAACTTTTGCTGCTACTCACACAGAGATAAATCACAGCATATTCAGTGGGGTTTTGCATAGCACTGAAAAAGTTACTAGTTTTACTAAAACAATTTTAAATATTCAGATTGTATAGAGTGCTATTTTAAATGTTTCCTATGCTATGTTTGTTATGAAATTTTGAAAAACAGAATAAAATACTAATTAAAGTAAAAAAAAAAGTTTGCTGATAAGACTTGATAAAGCATAGGGGAAGATGCAGGATTAGCAGTACAGTTACTGGAGAAGATGAAATTTGGGATGTATTTGTCACCCCAAAAACGGATTCTGCCTCCCTCCAAAATTAAAATTTTCCTTCAGTCCTCAATTTCTTGCATTGCATTAAATTAAAACTTCAATTGAGCATCTAGAAATACAGTTCAGACAGTGCAAGAGATGAGTCTTTTAAGCTTGTTATTATTTAGCTTCTTTAATAATTGTTTAATAAATTATTATTTAAGCTTGTCATTATTGTCTTGAATATTGTTACTTTATCAAGTTTGTGTTATTATTTCTCTGTTTCAGTCGAGTTCAATTTTGTTTAGTTTTAGTTCTAGTTACATATTAGTATTGTTTATGTGTGGTTTGCTTCTTTTCTCCAACTCTTTTTCCCTTTTTTTTCTGCAGTAATAGATTATACTTTGTTTGCATCTTCTCTTAAGCATTAATACATATTTGCAAAAAGAAACACAGTTGAGGATCGCAAACCAGAAGCAAAGTGAAGTAACCCAGGCAATGCAAACAAAGCCATTAAAAGAGTTTTAGATGTGAATGAGAACAAAATATTGGGACCCTCACAAACCATTATCTTATTTCCTTCATGGCACTAACAAATATGTAGTCTTCAAAACTGCTAAGTTTACAAATAGAGCTGTTCAACAGAAAACAATTCATAAAATATATTTGGAGTTGCATGCAGTAGGGAATGATTAATTTAAATGCTACTGTTTCTGTATTTTATTATTTGTATCTTATCACAAGAGAAGTTGATAACCTATTATTATAAGTTTTGATATTTTCTTAGAGTGTTTTACTTTATTCTTTCATTTTTACTTCATTTTATATTTTGTCATACTTTATTTTAGCTTCTTTTATCTTGCTTTACTCTCTTTTACTTATTTTATTGCCTTTTATAATGTTTGAAGTTATTTCTTTGACACGGTCAATTGACTAATCCATAAATTTATACTACTACTAGATGTGAATGATTTGCAATTTCTCATTCCCTCCAATGCTAGAAATTTGGGGAGTGAAGGGAAATTTCAAAAGGAGAAAAAAAAATTCTTATTTGGAGGCCAAAGTCCTCATTTTGTCCCTAGTTACTACACTTCTGAGGAATAAACAAATTAGATATTGATACAATTTAAGCCACAAAACAAAATAAAACAAAAAAATTGCTTGTTTAATAAATTAGACATTATTTGGGGTCTGAGGCCTACGTCCTCCTGTGAAGCCTTGGGCTGGAGTGAAAGGCAAGGGCCTCACCCTGCCTCAAAACAGGTGCTTTTTGAGGCCAGAAAAAACAACATAAAACATGAATTATGTCTATTATTGACTTTATTGGGAATATTTTGTGCAATCCTGCCTTTTGGCCTCTGTGTGTTTTCTTCCCACAACACTCTCTCCTCAGCCTTTTCCCTCCCTTGGGGTTCATTTTACCTCACAAATTACCTCACAAAAGCACCAACACCCCCCTCAGAACTTCCATGGCAGCTCCTGTTAGAAGATACTCAGAATCCTGCACTAAAAACTCTGATACCTGGTTGATTTTAAAAAAAAAAAAAAGTAATTTCTGCTCAACAATCAGGCACGAGCTGAGTCACAGATGTTCTGCTCAGCAGGGAAGGAGGAGGAGAAATGTGGTGGCAGGAAGTGCTGGGAGCCCAGAACTGAAATGGAGGCACTTTGGGTGAAGCAAAGGCCAAGAGATCCTTTGGTTGAGGCCTTTCAGCAGGCAACGCCCTCCCTGAACTGAAGGGTCCTGGGTGCTGGGTTTCCACCAGCCCTGCAGAGTAGACCAGGGGAAAAGATGGGGAAAACACTGTCTATTTTGCCTGTACTCTTTCACTCTTTATAAAGGCACAAACAGCAATAAGAACCCATCACCCAAGTAGTGAAACATTAAGCATCAATTCAGCAAAAAAAATAAGTCATTTCGATCACAACAAACATATTTCTTGAGGTAAAAGTTGCTGGTGAATGAAATAAATAAATAAATAAGGATCCTAGGGCTGCTAAAACATAGGCCCATTTTGGAGAACCCTGTTCCAGAACTGGGAAGAGGTACTGATTTGAGGGGTGCTATTTCCACCATTTGGAGGGGGCTGAAGTCACCCCAAAAGACCACCAACTTTTTTAAAATGAAGGGGCTTTCTTCCAGTTTTGGGGAGCTGGAGGGCGTATGCAGTCCATGTACTTCACTTTTCCCATCTCTACTTTAGCCACATTTGCAGCTTTCATAAAGCAAATCCTCAAAATGTCCCAGTTTAGCCGGAATGACTCCAGCTTCGTCCCCTGCCTTCCCACTCTTCCAGGACTTCTAAAAATGCCCCTGTTTCTTTCTCCTCTTCCTACTAGAATATATTTATAGAGTGATGGAATATTTTGTGCAATCCTGCCTTTTTCCTTTGTGTGTTTTCTTCCCACAACACTTCCCTCCCTTGGTGGTGCATTTTACCTCACAAATTACCTCACAAAAATGTGAGAAGTAACATATATTTTAGTTTCTGCAATATTATTAATAGTATTGGTAACATATTATTAGCTTATAGCTCATAACACATTTTTAAATATATTTATACACACATATACTTTGGAATGGTATTGTTGCAAAACAATGAAGTCTAAAGAAGATAATTTTAGAAATTAGCAGCTGAAGAAGGCCTTGGAGCAAAGGAGAACCAGACAGATAGATAAGGATTCAACAGTGGGATGTATGTACTCCTTTCTCCTGTAGGCACCTGCTTATGCAGACTGAAGGTCAGCAAAAGCTGAAAGGGGTAACAAAGCTGATAAAAGAAAAACAGGACCAGAATTTGGCATTGTTTAGCAAAATGGGAGGTTAGAATCTGTTTGATGGGCATTTTGAAATTGCAAATGAGAATTAAGAAAGCACAAGGTTAAAGCGTGATTATGTGCATGATCATATATGCTGTAATAGGGGGAAGGGGGCATGTAACTTCTTAGGCGATTCTGATAGGATTGTAACTTTTGGGTCCTGTCCAAGGGGAGGGGAAGCTGGCGTAGGGGATAAAATGTGTGTTGTTTTGTGGGAGGGTCTCTTAGAGCACCCGTGTCTGCAGAAATGTTTTTTTTAAAAAAAAATAAATGCTTGATGCTTCAGCCGATCCTGTGTTAAATTGTTTCATGAGTGTTATCAGCTATTTCCCTCAGATGGGGGCTCGCCCTCATCCATCAGAGGCAACCTGTGTGTCTACAGAAGAGGGGAGGCGCGCCCCGTCTCTCTTTTTGCATTCTGTTTTCTGACCTCTTCTGTCTTCTCCACAGCCCTTCGACTGGTCGTGCCCAAGGGCAGAGGATCGGATGAAGCATTAAGAATGAGAGAGAGTGTGTGAATGAGAGAGAGAGAGAGAGAAAGGACACACCGGAAGCGCTGGGCCAAGCAATTCTGTATACAGGCCAAAGGTAAGAAAACTGGCTATTAAGTACTGCCTTTGGTGGCCGGGAATAGTGAATTCAGAGGTGAGAGAGTGAAGATGTACCTAGGGTGCGGAGCGAGTGGCAGTCTTGATTTGTGCTTTTGGCTCTCCGTGAGGGGATCAGAGGCCAGACAGACGAAGCGTGTGGAATAAAGCATCGAGTGTGTGACCTCGTGGGCTTCACTATGGGAAACTAGGACGTCCAAGAGAGAAAAAGAAGGGAGTAGGCGGATGCCAGACTCCCTAGCATTCAGTCCAATAGTCCATAGGGACTGATGCTGGAGAAAAACAAGCTTGGCTATAGCAGAAATCAAATCAGCATGCTAATGAGAAAACAAACCTTTAGATCAGGGTTATGCTAAATGCTGGTAGAGAATAGTAAATCTCTACCCCTTAAAATCAAGGGAGGAGGAATTAAGATCAGAAAAAGGGAAGAGGAGGCTTGATCTTAAATACTGGGATCCTCTTGATTGCCTGGCAGTCCCCCCCTTTCCCCCAGGTTTGGATCAACCACCAGACAAACCTCAGGGTTTCTCACAGGCAGGGGAGACCAGAATCAGCCTCTGCACCAACCAGATGCAGAGGAGGAGGAATCTTGAGGCAGCAATGGTTAAACAAAAGCCTCAGGAGAAAAATAAAGATTTGTATCAGAAGTTAAGGAGGAAGTCGAGAATGTAAGAAAGATAAAGAAAGTCCAAATTGGAGAGTTAGAGGTTAAATTACAGAAGGAGGTAGTGTTTGCCTAAGCAGGCGTACAATTTTTTTCCCAAAGTCTCAGAAAGGAGGTGTGTAAGCGAAGGCTGGGGGGTCTGCAAGAGTTATAGCCAGGCACTTTTAGGAGTGAGTGATTTATCACCCTCCTGCTTTTAGAGCTGGCCACAATTTTTTTTATCCAGAAATGTTTTCAGGATGGGGAGAAATTGGTCATTGAATCTGAAAAAGAAAAAGGGAAATTTTGCCATGACGGGATAGGCTCAATTCTCTGGGAGATACAAAGTTGGTGCAGTGCAAAGGAAGTTATTGCAAGGAGAAAAGTCAGGTTTTTTGGAGGGTTTCTTATTTCAAAGGGAGAGCGGAGGCTAGGCAATGAGAAAAGGGAAGCGGTTGAGAGAGAGATTTCTAGAAATGGCTGTGAGAAGGGAAGGTAGAATAGACAGTGAATGTTTTCAGTGTGGGGAGGAACAAAAATGTTTGTAGCACATGACATCAAAGTAATACTAGAGGGGGGAAAAAAAACCCTTTGTAAAAGTCACCAGGATTATACTCAGCATTGAAAATGACAACAACAACAATAATAACAACAATAATTAGAAAGTAATTTATAAGAATGGAAAATAAAAGTATTGGATACAGTTGAGCCTGGAAAATTGGCATATTCTCTAAAACAAAACAGAACCAAATTTCTCCAGAACTTTGAAAGAGAATGGGAAAGGGGAAATGGATTGGTTAAAAATATAAACACATGTGAGAATTAGGTAAAAATGTATTTGTACAAAAATGGAGGATTCATAATAGAAAAGAGAGTAACAACTGAACTGGGGAAGAATAATATAGAGAGTGTGTCCAAGGGGAGAGAGATATAAAACATGGTGTTGTATGTCTCTTCTTTTTAAGCAGTCTAGTGAAAAATGGAGAGTCTGTCAATTTTGGGCTGATCTTGGATTGTGCAACATTGGCACTGTTCATTCTGAGGTCTACGGTGAAAGTACAGGATGGGGTGTGTGGGGATCAATTTGTTAATAGGAAAAGGAGACCCTGGGTACAGCAGCTGATGGGTCTTCAGTAGTTAAAATAATACAACCATCATATCAAGAGACTTCAGGGAATAAAGGGAAAATTCTTTTTTCTGTGTGCCACAGGAAAAAGGAGTCTGCATTCAATGTAATGGCAGATGGCACTTGGAAATCTCCTTGTTATTCCTTCTAGGGAGAGATTTCCAACTTGAGCTGGGAATTGCCACCCAGTCTCAAGGCGGCAGGGTAGTGACAAAATTTATGGCTTTAACAACACAAGAAAATAAATAGTCAAGTTTGGGTAAATCGGGGTGGATGAAAGTAACTCCTTTAAAAGTTAAGCTGAAACAGGAGGGAGAGGTGATTTGTCAAAAAAAATATCCCATTTCACATAGGAGCAGAATGGGACTCCAGCCAGTGATGGAAAAATTAATACAAACTAAACCCTGTATGTCTAGCTATAAGATCCCCCATCATCCCCGTGAAAAAGCCAGATGGGACTCATCATCTTGTGTAAGACCTAAGACACCCAGTGGTCTTAAATTCCTCATGATCATGAGTGGTCTATGTAAGAAGATTTAAAGGATACCTTTTGGGCATGCCCCCTCGCTGAGGAAAGCTGTTTGCCTTTGAGTGGGAGCATCCCCAAACCTATTTGGGCAGGTGTTGGAGGTTTTGGCAAAAATTCCCAGTTCCCCAGGGAATTGTTCTATTACAGTATGTGGATGAACTTCTTCCATAACTAGGATAAGAAATCAGAGGAAAACTGAAGTCACAATAAGCCCTTTTAAATTTCCTGGGAGAACAGGGACTGAGAGTATCAAGAAGTAAATTGCAGTTTGTGGAAAGGGAGGTGAATATTTTAGGACACTTAATTAGTGAAGGAAAACAGAGAAGAATAAACCCGGAAAGGATAAAAGGAATTGTTGATCTTCCTCCTCTCCCAAAATCAAAAAGGGAAATAAGAAAGTTTTGGGGGATGCTGGGATATTGTAGACTGTGGATAGAAAATTATGCCCTAAAAACTAAATTCTTGTATGCCAAACCTGTAGAAGACCTTGAAATCCCCAAGTGGTCATCAGAAGAAGTGAAACAAGTTCAGGAATTAAAAATCCTTAATTCATGTCCCAGTGTTGGCACTCTCCTCCCTGGATAAGCCCTTTCATCTGTTTGTTACAACGGATGCCGGGGCAGCTTGGAAGCGCCAACTCAAACCAGAGGAGGGAGAAAACATCCAGTGGCTTACTTGTTGAAATTGCTGGATCTCAAGGCTGGCCCACATCTCAAGGCTGGCCCACATGCGTACAATCTGTAACAGCTAATGCAGTGTTAGTAGAAAAAAGTAGGAAATTGATATTTGGAGGGGGAGAGCTTTGATAGTAAGCACTCCACGTTCAGCCAGGACTATCTTAACACAAAGGGGTAAAATGGTTAACAGATCCAAGGATATTTTTATATGTTTTTTTAAATATGAGGCTATATTACTGAAGGAAAAAAAAAAACATGATTTGGAGCTAACTACAGACTCTTGTGTGAATCCAACTGAATTTAAGTATAACAAACAGATCCTATCCATGATTGTTTAGACATCTTTGAATACCAAACAAAAAATAAGGCTCAATTTGGGGGATTCTCCCCTTTCTGAGGGGGGATGGAATTGTTTATAGAAGGAGCATACATATGCAGTAGTTGATGGAATCACACAAGAGGTCTTAGATGCTGAGAGACTACCAAACACATAGAATCATAGAATCATAGAATCATAGAAATTCAGAGTTGGAAGAGACCACACAGGCCATCCAGTCGAACCCCTGCCATGCAGGAACACCCTCAAATCAATCCCAACAGATGGCCATCAAGCCTCTGCTTAAAAACCTCCAAGGAAGGAAGACTCCACCACACTCCGAGGCAGCAGATTCCACTGCCGGCATAGCCCCTACTGTCAGGAAGTTCTTCCTGAGGTTCAGGTGGAATCTCCTTTCCTGCAGCTTGAATCCATTGCTCCTTGTCCTGGTCTCTGGAGCAGCAGAAAACAAGCCATCTCCCTCCTCTATGTGGCATCCCTTCAAATATTTAAACATGGCTATCATGTCCCCTCTTAACCTCCTCTTTCTGCACATGTAGCATACCCAGCTTGAAGTCTATCCTCATAGGGCATGGCTTCCAGGCCTCTCACCCATTTTGGTCGCCCTCCTCTGGACTTGCTCCAGCTTGTCAATATCCTTCTTTATTGGGGTGCCCAGAACTGGACACAGTATTCAAGATGGGGTCTAACCAAAAGCAGAGTAGAGTGGTACCAGTACCTCCCTCGATCTAGACACCAGAACTCCTATTGATGCAGCCAAGAATTGCATTGGCTTTCTTGGCTGCCGCATCACACTGCTGACTCATGTTCAGCTTGTGGTCTATGAAGACTCCTAGATCCCTTTCACACGTACTGCTATCCAGCCACGTGTCCCCCATCCTATATTTGTGGATTCCATTATTTCTGCCTAAGTGTAGGACCTTAACATTTCTCTCTGTTGAATTTCATTTTGTTCGCCCTGGCCCAGCTCTCCAATCTATCCAGGTCCTATTGAATTTTGATCCTGTCCTCTGGCGTATTAGCAACCCCTCCCAATTTGGTGTCATCTGCAAATTTGATGAGCATGCCCTCTATTCCTTCATCCAAGTCGTTGATAAAAATATTGAACAGCACTGGGCCTAGGACAGAACCCTGTGGCACCCCGCTAGTCACTTCTCTCCAGGATGAAAAGCAGCCATTCGTGATCACCCTTTGGGTTCGGTCGGTCAACCAATTACAAATCCAACTCACAGTAGCCCTGTCCAGCCCACATTTTACTAGCTTCGTTGCAAGAATGTCATGGGGAACTTTGTCGAAGGCCTTACTGAAATCGAGATATGCTACATCCACAGCATTCCCTTCATCTATCAAGCTAGTAACTCTATCATAAAAAGAGATAAGATTAGTCTGGCATGACTTATTTTTGAGAAATCCATGTTGACTTTTCGTGATTACCGCATTGTTTTCTAAATGATTAGAAACTGACTGCTTAATGATCTGCTCCAGGATCTTTCCGGGTACTGATGTCAGGCTGACTGGGCGATAATTATTTGGGTCCTCTTTTTTGCCCTTCTTGAAGATGGGGATAACATTTGCTCTCCTCCAATCTGCTGGAACTTCTCCTGTCCTCCAAGATTTCTCAAAGATTATAGCAAGCGGTTCCGAAACGACCTCTGCCAGCTCTTTTAATATCCTAGCATGCAGTTCATCTGGCCCTGGAGACTTGAATTCATCCAGTGTGGCCAGGTATTCCTGTACCTCCTCTCTACCTATGATGTGCCTCATTTCCTCTGCTTCCTCCCCTGCTCCCCAACCGCCAGGCTGAGTGCTTGTATCCTTCTGGGAAAAAACGGAGGCAAAGAAGGTGTTAAGTAGCTCTGCCTTTTCTCTTCTCCCTGTTAGTAATTCGCCATCTTCTCTGCGTAGCGACCCTACTGTCTCCTTCTTTTTCCTTTTGCTGCAGACATATTTAAAAAAACCCTTTTTATTGTTTTTGATGTCTCTGGCCAGCCTAAGCTCGTTCTGTGCTTTAGCCTTCCTGACCTCCTCCCTACATCTCCTGGCTACTTGCTTAAATTCTTCTTTGGTGGTTTCCCCCCTTTTTCCATTTCCTATACGTGTTTCTCTTAACTCTTAGCTCAGCTGACAGTTCTTTAGTCAACCATTCTGGTTTCTTCAGATGCCTTCCATTTTTCCTCCTTATTGGCACTGTTTTAGACTGTGCCTTCAGTATCTCCTTTTTAGGAACTCCCAGGCCTCCTGAAATCCTTTCCCTTTCACTATTCCTGACCACGGAATTCCAGCCAGCAGCTCCCTAAGTTTACAGAAGTCCGCTTTTTTAAAATCTAAGATGAGTGTCTGGCTACCCTTATCTTCTCCTTCCCACTGAATGCTAAATTCCAACAGGGCATGGTCACTCCCCCCTAAAGATCCAACCACTTCTACCTCATTCACAAGGTC
The DNA here is from genome assembly GCA_948474755.1 of Ctenosaura bakeri. Classification (NCBI taxonomy): domain Eukaryota; kingdom Metazoa; phylum Chordata; class Lepidosauria; order Squamata; family Iguanidae; genus Ctenosaura; species Ctenosaura bakeri. The sequence continues at coordinate 35,004 of CAOLHI010006297.1, forward strand.
ATCCCTGTTGGTCAAGACCAGATCTAGAATATTTGATCCCCTTGTGGCCTCTTCCACCTTCTGGACCATGAAGTTGTCTGCAAGGCAAGCAAGAAACTTGGTCAACACAAGCACTAAAGCAGGCATTGCAAATTCTGAAAAATAAACGAGACAGCTCACAGATTTCCCAGTATGCTCTTGGAGAAGTGCACATGTTGAAAAATAATAATAATAATAATAATAATAATAATAATAATTTTTTTAAAGGAAAGGGGACTAATTAACAATAGAGGAAAAGAATTGGCACATGAGCAATTAATTATTCAAGTACTAGATGAACTATAATTTCCTCTGGAGATATCTGTAGTTCATGTACTTGATGTGGATACTCTCCAAGGGCTATAAGGAACAAGCTGGCAGGTGGGGCTGCAAAAGGCAGCTTTACAAGAGAAAATGCATATTAGGGTGTTGATACCTCACTCAAATGCCTTGGTGTCCCTATATTCATTCAAATAAGATAAAAGAAAAAAGGTAAAAAGAAAAACTCAGGAGGGAAAGTGGGTTCTCCTGAGTGGGAGGTAATTAGTAATAAAGAACTGGCAGGGGAACTCTTGGCCACTTTACATCAGGAGAATCATTGGGGTACCCAGGCATTATGTGATACTTTGCTACAGCATTATAGATGCATAGGAATATACACTGTTGCTAAACAAATTTGAGATAGATTTGTGACTTGTCAGCAAGTGAGCAGAAAGGAAATGCAAAAACATCACCCAGGAGGGAGGGAATGGGCACTCAGACCCTTCCAGAGTATGCAGATAGATTACACAAAAGTTCCCTGATACAGAGGTGGAAATACCTATTGGTTATAGTAGACTAACTAACAGGATGGGTGGAGGTTAAAGGGTTCAGGAGGTAGTACTCTATGGGCAATCATTTCTATTGAGAAAACATCCCATTGAAAGTATGCATGAGATTGCGGAAGCCAGTCCAAGAAGTTATGTGCAAAAACTATCCCAAGTTTTGTGTTCTCTACACAGAGCAGCTCTGCAGCAGGTCCCACTGTCCTTGTCCGAGACTCTACACAACTTCAAGCCTGGAGACCAGGCACTGATGCAAGCCTGGAAAAACAACAACTGCAGCCCCGCTGGAAGGCCCCAAGGACAGCAGCTACTACACGGTGTTGTTAACTACACCAGCAGCGGTGAAACTACAAGTGGTAGAGCCGTGGGTGTAACAGTAGAGTGAAGTTGCAGAACAGGGAGGCCATCAGGGGA
>CAOLHI010006298.1:0-37126 GCA_948474755.1 Ctenosaura bakeri
ATTATTAATATTCCTAAACATTAAATATACATAAATATTAAATAGATTATCACATTAGAAGATTAAAACAGTTTAAAACATGTATAAAACATAAGGTTGAGGTACAGCTATTATTGCATGCCTTCAACTTATTTCTGACTTACAGTGACCCTAAGATGAACTATTACAGGGTTTTCTTGGCAAAATTTATTCAGTGGGGTTTTGCTTTTGCCTTCCTCTGAAGCTGAGAGAATATGACTTGTCGAGGGTTACCCAGTTAGTTTTCATGGCTGACCAGGGATTTGAACACTGGTCTCCAGAATCATAGTCCTATGCTCAAACCACTACACCACTCTGGTTCCAAGGTATGGTACACCCTTAATAAAGACCTTTCTGCCACACCTAATTAAAGACCAAAAGCCAGTTTAAATAAAAAGGTCTTTGCCTGGCAGGGAAAAGAGATCACAGAAGGAGCCTACCTAGCTTCCTTCCTGTGGGAGAGTTCCACAGTGCACACAACCAAGAAGCCTGTCTCCCATGTCCTCACCAACCATACCTGTGAAGGTGGTGGGACAGAGAGAATGCCCTCTCCCAACAATCTTAAATTTCAGACAGACCATTGGCCATCTTTACTAGTTAGAATTGCACTTTGTCTATATGGAAATGGGGCTAATGTACCTACAAAATCTACTTAACACACCAAAAACATACTGAAACATCAGTCACAAATCAGTGATCTGTTGTTGGCTAAAACAACATATAGATAGGTTTCTCTGTAGCCTCAACCATACCTTGAGCTCTCCATGGTGCTGTCCTATTCCTTTCCTGCCTTTGTGAGAAATCCAGTTGTCTATATTTTATTGTCCTTAGTCCCTGATACCTACATGGCCAAGAAGGGGAGTGGGACTCTGCATGTATTAGTATCCCTCTAGACCATCTTAAATGATAACAGAAGAACCTCTGAGATAAAATGTAAGCCTTTTCTTCTCCTGTATGATTTTTAACATCTTTGCCTGACGCAGAAGCCGCGAAGCTTCAAAATCTTGGATGCAGTATTCTGTGCATTTCAGTTGGCCAGTGAAGGTATCACTCTCTTGTGGATTTTGGATTTTGTTTTATTTTGATGAATGTCCAACACGGCTACCCCTGAATACATTTCCAATTGAATCTGACATCTTGTGAACTACATCCATAGTGGAGCATGTCCTGCAAACCTCAGGCCTTACTTTCATTTAATGATGTTAAGCTTTGATCACAACAGGTAAAATAGAACATCCCTCTCCTTTGTGTAGATAATCCTACAGAAAATGAGCTATTGTGTGAGATCCAGTGTGGTATGGGACTAAGAGCAAATTTCCCCAATCCACTGGCCTCCACATACATGGAGCGATATTTAACCCACATCACCCCAGCCAGTATGGTCATTGGCTTGGTATTAATATTGTGAGTTGCGTCAAACACATCTAGAAGATGCCAGGATGATGAGGGTTGAATTATAATCAGACTAGGGTGAAGAACTCTAGCTTCAGACACCCATTCAGTCAAAAGACTCACTGCTCTTCAGCCTAATCTACCTCACAGGACTGGTGTGAGAATAAAATATGGGAGGAGGTCCATGTATGCTGTCTTGAACTCATTGGAGGAACTTGAGGATTTAAATGTAATTAAAAATTAAATATTAGCAAAGTGTAACACACCAAGGCGCCAGCTGATCATAGAATTTCTTCCAGCTAATTCAGATAAGTAAGCCAAGCCACATGTGGCAGGAAAAAGCACTCACAAAGCCAAGGATGGGATAATTAGTCAATCCAGCACAGCAAAAATGTCTTCCACACTTCAAATACAGTTATTAGTTGAGGTACTACACTACTCATTATTTCGCAAGCCAATTGGGTGGTCTGTTGCACAGGATATGCTACAGCTAAAGTTTTTGTAAGTTCAGCACATGTTTCTTTGTTTTGATTTCTTCCTGGGGTAAACTGTGATAAATCCAAGTTGGCAGTGATATAGCCAACTGAGTCCTTAGTGATGAACCCTGAACAAATATGATCTGCACTAATTATGGTGACCTAGATAGTTAGGTCATGCAAAGTGGAGCAGCTGAGAGTCAAGTGGATGTTGCAAGTCATAGAATAATAGAACTTCAGAAATATTGGTATGTTATATGTTATCTAGTATGCCCCTGCTACTCAGTGCAAGATGCAACTACAGCATCTCTGCCAGTTTGCCATTTAGCTGTAGGGAAATGCCCAGGGAAACTGCTTAACCAACTTTCCAATTATTTAATAGCTTTATGGGGCTGCCAGAGGGAAACCTGTTAGTGCATCAATACAAACTATGATTCCATGTTCCCCTTCTTAATGTACAACTATTCCATATCAACCTCCTAAATAAATTTTCTGAAGGAAGGCAGGAAGACATGGAAGGAGTGCTGTGCAAAAAGGAGAGTGCTGTAAATGAAAAGCAACAATGTATGATTCTTGGCTCCTCCGAAGAAAAAAATCTGTGAATGAGTAAGGATGATTATGTACTAAAAACTTTGTCTGGGTATATGCATGTTCCTGTTGTCTGGAGAACGATGAGAGTTCACTTCTGGAGAATTCAGAAGACTGATATTCTTCAGATTTCACTTTATCCATGGATTCATTAGGCAACCTTAAATATTCCATCCCTTCTCAGCCTCAGTTTTCCCATTTGTGTTGTGGGGTACTAACACTGGCCTACCTCGCAAGGTAAATGAAGGATCCTGGCTTTGTTATTCAACAATATATATCTTTACGCTTTTAAGGATCTCATTTGGTTACTTCATAATTACTCTTTCCAATCTTGGGCCCTTTTCACACCTTACCTTCATTGCGGCAGTGGGGAGCGGCACTCGTGCAAGCAGCCGCTCACGCGAACCGCTCACAACAGCCCTTCTGCCTCCTGCATTGGCTTCCTGGTAGCGTGACCGTCGCGCTAGTGCCTCGCCCCTTCCTTCTGCAGCGCAGTCTGGGAGCTGTAGGCTGTGCTGGGGGAAGGAAGTGTGATCAGCCCGGCTCGCCGAAGCACCGCACGCAGGTAAATGCACAAGGGCGCCACGAGCATTGTGCGAGCGTGCGGTATTTTCGGCTTACAGCTGAAAATAAAAAAATGCATGCGCTTTAGCCTCGTGAGCGTCGCACGAGTGGGAGTGCATCGTATGGAGCGACGTTCCCATTCACGTGACGCTCAAGGGGCGCTCTCTGCAAAAAAAAAAAAAAGTGCATGCGAAAAGGGCCTTAGTCTTCTTCTTTTTGACTACAGTCTCCATTTTGACTGATGACTGAGCAAAGATATAGCATTAGTAAAAATATTTTTAAATTCTTTTAAGTTAATATTTTTAACAAGATTGCTTTTTTTTTAAAAAAAAAGTATTATAAATTGGCTTTCAGATGTATTTTGTTTCAACATGTGAATCTCTTGGGTCCCATCTTGATTCCCCTCTTGGGAGAAAGGTGGAAAATAAGAAACAAACAAATGAACAAATATTACTAGGATCATGGGAGATACAAAGTGCTTTGAATGCTCAAAGCACATACCATAAACAAACAAACAAACAAACAAACAAACATTTAAAAATCAGAGTTTCTATGTGTTTTCAACAATAGTTACGTGGGCACTTATTGTTAGAGGAGCTAGAATTTCAAAAGGCAGAGGGTGGGAGAAAGGAATTGTGAATATCACCCAAAAAATTGTTTTTGCGATTATGTTTTAGATCAGCCTTACCCAATCTATCATCCTTCAGAAGTACTGGACTACAGTTCTCCTAATCTGTGTTAGCTGGAGGACTGTAGAAGTTGTAGTCCAGCACATCCGGAAGGTCTTGTGTTGAGGAAGGCTGCTTTATGACTCTCTCTTTTGGGCCAGCTAGAAAATATTTCTTGGCTTCTGCCGAGAAAGTTGTTGCCCTCCCAAAGGAAGCAGGCCTCAGTGAGTCTGTCAGCTGCTATGGCAACCAAGCTGAAGCAAGACAGAGAGAACAGATAGAGTATCAACTAGAGGGAGCTTGGTGGGGGAGAGATGGGAGAAAGATGGCATGTTCTGGCTTGGAGAAATTGTTATGCAGAAGTCATCATCCCTCACCCTTTTTGATCATTAGAGCTGCAAGGAGGCTGCAAGGGACATGAGGCTGAATACTGGGGGAGAAGGCAAGGTGCCAGGGTAATCAATAACTGAGGTCAAGCAGGGGCGTTTGCCCATCATGAACATGCCAATGTCCTTTCACACCTGCACCATGTTCATACCTACACCTGCTACCAGTCATATTTTCCCTTTCCAACATCTCTAGAACAACCTCTCTCTTATGCCATAGGTATCATGAAAGCACAAGAGCTGACACTACATGTAGGCAGGACACCTCTCAAGCACAGAGTCAGTGTAGGTGTTTGTTACCAACTAAGATGTTCACAGGCATTTTGCACACATTTTGTAAGCCCCTGCCATTCATGTTGATTCATGCTTTAGTGTGTAAATGTGCACACTGCTTGCACTCCCATCAGTTTTAAATAATGGAAATGGATGGATTTCCCTATATTAGAGCTAAACTGAAATAATTTCTCAAACTTTTGTTATCTCTTTCTATTAAAAAGTGAAGGGCAAATTGTAGTTTCCCAGGCTCTTTTATCCACTCCCTGAACCCCCAGTCTTCCATCTATGGGGCTTACAATGGCCCATCATATGCCCAGAAGCCTCCAAGGGACATGATAGCCTAGTTGAAGCCATTTTGAGAGGAGCTCAACTTGTTTTAGGCCTGTGGGGGGAGAGAGTTCTTGGCATGATTGGCCATTTTTTATCCCCAACAATTTTGGGAATGCAAAAATGGTAGGTCTAGGGTATGTGTGGCCTTCTCGGGCTTTAGGGGTAGGAACAGCCTTCTGGGAGCCAATGTGGTGTAGTGGTTTGAGTACTGAACTTTGTCTCTGGAGACCAGAGTTCAATTTCCTGCTCAGCCATGGAAATCCACTGGCTAATATTGAGTGCGTCATATGCTCTCAGTCCCAGAGAAACCCATGATAAGTTTACCTTAGGGTTGCCCTAAGTCAGAAACTACCTGAAGAGACACAACAACAACAACAACAACAACAGAACAACAACCAAACCACCTTTTGATCCTTGAAGTTGCCTGTCTCTCTAGTAGAGAAAGACCCTTATGAAATGTTCTTGATTTATTTCCAACATTTTGTACTTCCATAAACCCATACATGCGCCCACACAATGACACAGAACAAGAGTGGGGACACTACAAAGCCTTGAGGGCCACACCACCCTATTTCCACTACCTCTAGAGCTCTCAATGGGTGCATTGTAGCTGCCATTTTGGGATGACTGGAAGTGACATTACATCAGTGTCAATCTCCTTTTAGCATAGAAAGGAGGAAGGAAGGGGAAGGAAAGAAAGAAATAGAAATGTGGCAGCATCTTTAAGACCAATAGTTTTTTATTTTCATGGAGATAAACCCATTTCTTCAGACACAGTACCAGGTGGCATCCTAAGAGCTGGGTTTATCTCCATGAAAGCTCATGCAAAACTAAAAAGCCTTCTTAAAGGTGCTGCAACATTTCTATTTTTGTTTTCCTCCCCACAGTTGCATAGGAACATGGGGGTGGGGGGCAATTTGTCCTGGGCGGCAATGTTTTTAGGGAGTCCCGGCCCATAGCCATGCCCCTACGTGCTCTACCCATGCTCCCAAGCACCACAGCCATGGTACCGCACACAGTGGCCCTGCCGCTCATGCCATAGCCCCTCCCCCTCCTTTCCCCCCTCCACACACTCCAAGCTCCGCCACTGCCTCCCCCTTCCTTCCTCCTTTCTATGTTGCAAGAAACCAGCATGGTGACTTCTTTGAAAAGTATTTTTCATGCCTTTTTCATGGACTCTTCCAGGATGGGATGGGATGGGATGGGAAAACCCAGTACTTTTAAGTGTTTCGGACCAGTGGAGATGGCATATGAACCTTCAAAGACACTTTGAACATGAGGGTGGAACAAGATAATACAGGAAGCACATGGCTGCCATACAAAGATTAAAGAAAGCCCTTTGTTTTTTGCCCCTTGGTAACATATTTCAGTGGCTGATGGAGTATGGAATGACATCCTAGCATACTGACTGTCACCTATGAGGGTGGGGAAAATCAAAGTGTGATTGTATCATTTCATGGTTCTAAGTCAGTTGGCTGGCATAACCGGTGGCATAGGTGGTGATGCAGAGGCAGTAGTTAAAATGGCCATAGGCTCTCTGAAAATGGGGAATGAGAAACTAACAGAAAAAATATCTCTGCAGGAGAAGAAGGTGCACTGCCATCTTCTGAGCTGCTCAGAAGCCACAGAAGCTTTCTCTCATGGTTGAGACAGTTTTCTCTGCTGTCCCCTTGCCACTGCTATGCACTACTCCAAAAAGTGTTTTAAGTCACCATCAGGTTTCCATCCCACCTGTTTCACTAAACTTAACACATGTGTGAGTAGAAAAGGATTAGAAGAAGATGTGAAGCCACATCTATAGCCTGACTGGAGATATCTCTGTTAACTTGGACTCCACTTTTCAAGTTTACTGAAGTGACTGACCTTCCGCTCATGGATTATTGTCAATGAAACACTTTTGTTAGAGACATGCGAGGAATCTCATCAAAGAGGTGTCAACAGAGCAACTGATGTGTCACTTCTCAGATCTCCCGGGGGAGGCTAGGATTTTTGATTATGAATACAATGTGGAATTGGTGCCGTATCATGTGCTCTGTGTGAGAAGGAGATGTCAGTCAAGTGAAGATGTAATAGACTACTTTAATCTACTATGGCTCTCCTCCAAGCTGCAGCAGAATAGTATCATGCAGTTTTCCCAGTCTGATAGCCCTTCAGATGCAATGGGCCACAATTCCTACTATTTCAACTAACATGAAAGTTGTGGTCAACATATTTAGAGGACATCAGGTCAGAAATACTTGACATTGTACCTGCTGTTCATTAAAGAGCTAATGGAGGCATGTGTTCTGTGCCCACAGAGACACAATGATTTGTATAGCTTGAATTGCTAATATAAAGAAGGGAAATGGTCAGATTTTATTTCTTTAAAGATTGTCCTTCTATTCAGTAACTACTTATTTGTGAAAATGCCTCTGTTGCCTCTTTATAAATGTCTTATCATTCTAATAGAAAAAGCAAAAGCAAAACAAAGCAACTCTGTGGTTCATAATAGCAAACAATAATAGAAATTGGGTAATACCTTCATCAGGACAGGAATGGTACTAATATGGTTCATATGTGGAATGAGCTTTTCAGTTCTCCAGAATTCTTCATCAAGCATAAAGGTACAAAAACTGGAGGATGAGAAAGAAATGAAAAGACCAAAAATCTGGGCTAGTGGATTAACCATTCTTTGCTCCTGCAGTATCGATACTGCAGGCTCAGACCTTTCAAAACCAATACAAACATTTTACATTATGACAGAGATACTCTGTAACAATGCATTACTTGGGAAAATCCATTTTCCCAGCTATCACGAGAACTGCAGCAAAGCTCAGAGGGCGAAAGGGGTGTTGAGGTGAAAGATGTGGGATATCATTGTTTCTGCTAATCCAGAAGTCTTAATGCTTTTAAGAGAAATTATCCCACTTGCTCAAAACTACCTGTGCAGAGATTTAAAATACGTAAATGTATTTAAATATAGTTAGTTAATTAGCTGATTAATTAGTTAAAAACAGACAGCTAACATATTAAAAATTAATAGCTCTGAGTCCTAGTTCTTATCTTGGTCAATATTTTCATTTTCTGGGTGAATTTCTTATTTCAACAGCAGAACTCATACACAGAAGTCGTATACACAGAAGAAAAGGCACAAAACAGCCTTAATGGCCCGCAAAGAACACTTTGCTGTCTCCTACTGCTTTAGAGATGGTATGGGGATGGGAGATGTTTGAAATTTCAGACTTTAACATGAAATTGCCTCAATAATTGAAATGGGTGTGCTTCAGTCAGTCAGTCACTTGAATGCTTTTTGTCAAATATCAAATGCTCTTATAGTTGTGAAAAATAAAGTGTCATATGTTTAATAATTGGAGTCACATGCCATGCACTATTGCATGCCTTGGATAGCAATGATTGAATCAGAAATAAAAGACCATTGCATGTCAGCTAGCAAGTACTTGCAAAGATTATCATCACTTTAATTTGTTTTTAAAGCAATTTTATTTCAAATAGATTCTGTTCTTTATCTGCCATTAACTGAGAATTGTAGGTGTGCTGATGGATCAGAAGACCAGTTGTATAGGAAAAGAGGGGCGATGGAGGTGGATCACCCCAGGCGGCAATGTTTTTGGGGCATCCTGGCCCATAGCCATGCCTCCATGAGCCCTGGCCAAGCCCCCACACACCCCAGCCATGCCCACACACACAGCAGCCATGCCCCCATGCACAATGGCCATGCCCCCTGTGCCGTGGCCCCTCCCCTTCCCACCCACCCCTCCACATACTCCAAGCTCTGCCACTGCAGAACACACACATTTACCACTCTAGACAGAAGTCCAGTTCTGCAGATCCAAGATTATCAGCTTGCTCTTCTGGAATAGAAGACAAAGCATCAGTGGCTAATTGTTTCTTAAGAGTAATAATACCATCAACCTTCAAGGAACAATGTGTGCAGCATTTTGGCAACCTGCCCAACATGCTGCAGAATCTCAAAGGCAGAAGAATGCTGGGTAAGAAAAGCATCCACTTTCCCAAAAATCCATTCTTTTCAAAATAAATAAATAAAATAAAAATTCTCAGAGCAGTGCTGTCATTTTGACATGAAAGTCACAGCTCCCCACCCCCTTCTCTCTTCCCCATACACACACACAGAGAGAGAGAGAGAGAGAGAGAGAGAGAGAGAGAAAAGATGAACAAACAATGTACAAGTCTTTAAAAAACGGAAAATAAAGCTCAAGTTCTTTGAGAAGAACAGATGGCTTAGTGACAAACAAACAAAAAAGTAAGGCAATCCAGAAGTTACTTCGTCAATGTTTTGTTTGTTTGCAGAATGTAGTTCCCAGAGTAAAAACAAAAACCCAAAGCCAGACAAAAGAGCCTGTCACCAACACCCAGACCCATCACCACCAGGCATGTTGAGATGTCTCATCTAATGATGCTATCCTTTTGACTGCTGAATAGTTGCTAGAGATCCCTCTCTGAGCCAAATTGGATTGTCATGTTGTAGCCCAGCCGAATTTGTAACCTCTCCCAGAAAACAAACAAAATGCAAGTTAATTCCTGACTCCTTGAAGAGGTCTGTTTGTGATTTCAATTAAGGTCAGGTTGCTAGTTGCCACCTGAAGAGCTTTCCCTTTTCTTAAACTATATCATGTCGTAACCATGAGATATAGGATGTAGCTGTGGCTCCTTAGCTGACCCTATTACTTTCCTCTGGCCTGCTGGAGAAAATAGAACTCTTGATTTTACCTAGGGATGTAATTCTCTGCTAGTTTTGTTCTTTCAGCAAACAACAATTATTTTTTAACAATTTTCTTCCTGCTCTTGAGAACCACTATTTGCAGCCTGGGACTTATTCCGCACAAAATTTGCATGGCTTTAATCTACATAACATTCTCATGCTGTTTTTTTGTACATAAAACAGTATCTTCTGTATTTTCTGTGCAGAAGGTGCTGTTTCTGTGTGAGTTTTGTGCAGATAAAGTCCCAAACTGCAGCAGTTCTTGTCAGTCTAGGGTTCTTGAGAAACACTTTCTTCTAACTATCTTTGAATATTTTTGAACATTCTTCCCATCCCTTATTTTTCCTTAAAAGCATTCACATGAAACAGCTGGGTGTCAAAAAGCGCCAGGACTTGCCAAAATCTGGCCCTAGCACACCCAATGGTTTTAATTTTCAGAGGGGTAGTCATGTTTGTCTGTTGAAGTCAGAAGAACAAAATGTCCCTAGCATGAATGTTTGTGTATTATAGACCACTTTATCAGGTACAGTTTATCAGATGCACTTGATGAAGTGGGCTATAGTCTACAAAACCCATTGCACGATGCATTTATTAGTCTTTGACATGCCACAAGAGTGTTGATGTTCCCTATGGTGATGTAAATAAGATCTCAGTGGCCCCCTTCCCCTTGTTCACAGTGGAAAAGTGGGGTATGCAAGCAGTGTTGATAAAGAGGGACAAGAAGTCCTTGTTCTGAATGGGAAAAAATGCACACAAAATATCCACAACTAATCACTAGAATTCCTACCCCTCCTCTCTGATGTTTGTGATCATTAAACAGAGATTGTCCACAGATTATTCAATTTCTCCATAACTTTGAGGTGTGGTAACTTTTTCTTAATTCATTAGTGAATCTCACATTCTTAATATTCCATTGTGGTAAGCATCTGATTTTGTCTTTGAAGATGAATACATAGTGCTGCCATTTCTATTTGGGTTACAATTAGCCTAACACAGTGGGACCTCAGTGGGCATTACCAACCTTTCCGTACATACATATGAGAGATTTCTGAGAGCTTAGAGATAGACCATTTAGGAGAGCACCAAAGTGATGATGGGAGCAGGTTTGGTTGTGTTACCATGATGCAAATATTGGGGTGACTTGCAGTGAATTAGTTCTGAGCTTATTTCAACCTGATCACAATCTATTCCACTGCTATCACCCCCTACATGTCTACTGACTTGTGCCCCTGGTAAAAAGACTCCTACAACGACGACAGATATTCATCCTATGCTTTCAAGAGGGTCAGCCATGCTAATCTGCCACAGCAGAAACAGCCACCCTTTTCCTACTGGCAGTTTCACTTTGAACAAACTTTTTAAAAGCTTCTTCCCTGGTGGATATTTATATTTGGAAACAAAAGAGCATTCAGGTGAAAAAGACCTAGTGGCTGAAGTGTTCACCTTTACTCCTTTGTTCACCCATTCTGTGACTTATATTATCCTTCCTCTCTTGTGCTTTATAAAGGAATTAGCAAAGTCTGGACGAAATCCTACCATAGATAGGTCTAGTTGTACTGTACAACATCTGTGTTAGATTGGTGGGTATGCGCAGAATCAGCTTTAAACATAAGGTGCATTTTTTAAGCTTGAGGGGGCTTTGTCCATTTAGCCTGGGGAGAAAAAGATTAAGGAGAGACTCAATAGCAATATTTAAATATCTAAAGGACCAGTACCTAGAGAATGAAATAGACATGTTTCCAAGTTGTCCTAGAGGAAGGGTGGCAATCATGTGGCCTGTAAGCCATTTTTTTTTTTTACAAAAATCCCAGGTTCTTTCCATCCTGAATAGGAAGACATTGGCAAATTTTGATAAATTCTTATTGAAACAAAACAGAAGAAGAATTTTCCCTTCCTTTTTACCAACCGAATCCAATAGTTAGAACTATCCCCAACATCAAAGGGATCATGGTGTACTTGACATATATCCATATATCCATATATCCACTAAAGAGAAGGAGCCTGTTGGAGAAAAGAGGCATGGCAAACTTCATTCAGAGATTGACTCAATGCATAGGAATTCGTATCTGGAATTTAAGAGCTAAGAACTCAAAACTCTGATCCTCGAAGGACAGAATTGTCTGTTTATCTCATATTCATTTCTTTCCCCTCTTAAGTTCTTTTTGTCCCAAATATGAAGAATATTGCTAGTTTTAGTAAATTCTTATCAAAACCAAACTGAAAACCAAATTCTCACTCATCCCTAGCTTTAGACACAGAGGACTTAATAACAGACCTATATCTCTCCTCCAGTCATATAGCAGAACTGGCTAGAATCCATGTACATGCTAGGAAAAATTTAAAAGAGAACAATCAGAGCTTGGAAAAAATTGATTTTTTTGGACCAAGGCACTCAGAATCTCCAAGCCAGTTTGGCTAGAGGCCATCCCACCTGAGAGATTCTGGGAGCTATGTTCCCCAAAAAGTAACTTTCCCAAGTTGTGCCAGCAAACTGAACAACAACAAGCGGTAGTACACAGAGCTGTTCTCAGTGAGGGTTGTTCTGCTCACTTCTCCACTTAATAAACCCCCAACCCCCATGTCAGAACACAAGCCTCGCTTCTGTAAAGGAGCTGTAAAGCTCCGTTTCATCACCAAGAAAACGGCTGATGTGCCAGAAAGCCACCAATTAAAAAGTATGCAACGGATAAACAGCCTTTGTATTTCTAGGAGGGCTGGGGGGATAACCTGCTTACCCTCCTCCTCCTCTTCTTTTCCCTCAAATTCTGCTTTCCCTTTGGTCTCCCCCCACCCCACACACATACCCATAGAAAGAAAAACCAAACATAAAAAGGGGGAGAAACAGTCTCTGAGAGACATGAAAGAGAATTTTTTAAAAGGAGTGATGGAGAAAGAAATAATTGACAATGGAGGCAGTGTGAGGAAAATGGGGGGGACACAGAGGGTGGCAAGGCGGGTGGGGGTGAACAGCAAAGGTTGGTGTCAATATTTCATGAGAAGGAAGGAAGGAAGCCAACACTGTTATCCAGTCTATATTCAGCAGGTAATTACCAGCTGTCAGGGAAGGGAGAGTGCAGGACACAAACCTGGATCACAACAAGCCCTGGCAGAAGGGAAATCATGAAAGGACAAAGGGGTAAGTGGGTAAAAGGAGAGACAGGCCATGATAAGAGGCAGCAATTGTGAGGGAAAGAATGGGAGTGAGACCCATTAAATTCCACTAGAGTATCTCAGTGTCTAGAGGCTCCCAGCAGAGGGCAGCCACTTCCCCAGAAGACAGACATTTTTGTCCCCCGCCATTGATGAGCCGTAACTACTAGAGTTAGATGAAAAATTTGTTTCAGTTTGTTTATCATCAAAAACAAAACAAAGCAAAAACAAAAAAACCCACAGAATTCTTCTTGACCTGGATGGGAAGAATTAGAGAATAAAATCAACCGGAAGTTGAAAAGACCAGAAGAGACAAATTTGTCCATCCAGGACCAAGGATTGCAGTGCCTTATTCTTAAATGTGTGGGTTTGAATCTCTGTGCATTCAAGAGTGTTTGTGGTGCTCCATTAGGATTTGCCGTGTCTGGTAGGCTCTGCGTATCTTACTGCTATATGACAAGCAGGTGCTACACAAACCTTTCCATAAAACTGGTTGTTGTGCACTTTCAAGTTGTTTCCAACATATGGCAACCCTAAAGTGAATCTTATCAGAGGGTTTTCTTGGAAAGATTTGGGCTTGACAGCCTCTGGTCTTCTTTATAATCAACCATTTATATCGCCCTTTTAAGGACTGTATTGTAGATAGAATGCACCTTTCACCACTCTTCTTGTACTGTTTAAATTGAGATACTTGGTTTTTTTTTTTTTTTTGGCAGACTTATATTTGTGTCAGACTAAGAGTTTGAGTTAGATCTCACAGCAACAATGACACCATCATCCTTTAAGAGGGTGTCCTGCAACCCAAGGCATTGCACTTGATACAGTTAGCTTGCTGTCTTGGGTGACTTGGCTGAAATGAGCTTACTGCAGAGTAAGAAGGCTTGGTCTGAGCTAAGAAAAGCTGATTAATTCATCTACCTCCCTAGACCACCTAATTCTTTTGTATCTGAAATCAGGTGAATGATTGAAATTGAGCCTCTTTTGGAGGAGGGTTGATTTCTTACACTAAATTCCAGAAGGAATGGTAAATGATTACTGTCTTGGTGAGACTTGACTTTTAAGTATCTGACCAAGTGTGAAACCAGGACAAAATAAAATAAATTTGTTCCATCCCCTGACCAGTACATAAACTCCCCATGAATGTCTCCTTGGACTGACCTATTAAGAATAAAAAGACCTACTTTACCAGCAAGCTGGGCCAGATAAAGCCCTTTTCAATTAAATCTGTTGTCCTTGGACTTCCAAGGAGGCAACACATTGGCTGTTTCATATACAGAGGGAACAGTAATGAAATGTGAGTACAAACATCATCAGAAAAACCAATTCTGGCATTAAAGTTATCTGCAACCACAACTAAAGCATTAGAAAGTCTAAGAAGGAAGTTAGCTATATAGTCTTCAAGACTCTACCAAATCTTTTGGATTTTAGATCAGGCACCTTTTGGGGAGAGGAAAACATTGACAATTAAGAAACTACAGTGAGCAGAATTAACAATACAAGCCAAGAATATACTGGTTATATGGATATAATTTAACTACTATTGCCCAGAGGTTCATAGAGATTATAAGAATTAATCCTCCTTTAGCCCTGCCCTCCTTCTCTGCTGTAAGAGCCAGGAGATTAATTGCAGTAAATGCATCAACCAGGACTGGGGACTGATACCAAATTTCTAGGAGCAAAACAATATCAAACAAGGCTAAATAATTTATGAAACTGGGGTCAAGTCTCTTGAATGCCCAGCCAGCAATATCCCAAGAAAGAAGTTTGATAGTGCCACTAGGTATTAAATGTCATTCTGGTAAAATTGTGGTCATTCTCCCTCATTCAATATACCCTGAGGGACTGTCTACAATGTAAGGTATCAGCTTGTCTTCCGAGGAGGTGGAGTGAGCTATAGTTGAAAAAGAACTGAATGGGGTTTGTTATGATCCTGGTGGAGAGATCTGCTCGGGAACAGGAGTGGTGTTCCCAATATGGCTGAGAGAACAGCACAGAGCACTGAGGGACTTGTTTTGCTTCCCAAGATCGGATTCAGTTTTTCTTCTCAGATGAGCATCCTTCCTAGGGAAACCCCTAGGCTCCAAGGTTTGCTGGTTCTTGTCTTCTATGTAGCTGTTTGTAGTATCAGTTATCTCACCATCTTCCACCTGCACATATTGAATAGTGCCCTACTTTTTAGAGCAACAATTTGCTTGACATTGCTTTCCTCTTCTGAGGATGAGAGAGTGTAACTTGCCCAGGGCCAGCCAGCGGCTATAGCTGTTTAAGTTGGTGAGTGCGGATTAGGGAGATTATTGTTTCAGTTTGTTTTTGAAGAGTCTACCTAAATTCACAGATTTCTTTATATTCAGAAGACAACAAATTTGAGATTTTAAAAAGCCACTTTTGTGAGAAAGCAAAAAAAGACAGACGTTATCATCACAGGGAAAAAACTCAGGCCTAATAGGCATGTTTGTCTTTGCCAAGATTACAGCAGAATAGAAGGACCTCCCCCCAAAACCCCCTGACAAATTTTCAGAGATACTTTCCCCACAGTGAACGTGGATCAAATCATGCTTAGCCTAATTTACCTTAACATGGTTTTTGTAACAATAAAAAGAGAACCATGTCCTTTCAAGAGCAAGGAAGGATAGAACAAAAATGCCATGCAGGTATACATGGCTGCATATAAGCACACATGCATTCACACAGAGCTAGTAGCTGGATACTTGGGGGTTAGATGTCAACAGCATGGTGATGAAAACAAAATAAATATGTTTTTCTCTTCTGATTTCAATGAGGCAGCAAGGTTTCCAAACGAGAAGGTTCTGATAGCCTGGAGTGTCTGAATCCAAATCAGATACAGGCTATTTCTGCACCAGATCATTATAGTGCTATTATTCCAGTTTCAACTTCATATGGAATCCTGGGGTTTGCAGTTTAGAGACAGGCTTTTGCTGAAATGGCCACAGACATAGCACAGTAAGCAATCAGGATAATCTGAGACTTCAAGCCCATTCACACTGGAGATTTACAGCACTGTGATTCCATGGCTTCATCCCATAGAATCCTGAGATTTGTAATTCAAGGAAGGGTTTTTAGAATTCTCAGCCTGAGAGCTCTCATGCCTCACAAAATTATAAACCTCAAGATTCCATAGGCTGCAGCCCTGGCAATTAAGGCAAATCATTGTGCTTCATTTGTGTCACATGAAAGGTAATAAACCTACGATGAATGTGGTTGTCCCTTCACTAGGGATGGGTGGCTTCAAGAGGTCCAGTGGGCAGTTCTTTCCCCCATCACATTCCATAAGCCCTACCTCCTGCTACCATAAAATAATCAAAATTCAGCAGCATATTGTGTGACCAAATTTTAAAGCAAACTGTAAAATCTCCTTTGAAATTGCACACTTGTTTTAAAGGGTTTTAGTGTTTTGCCACTGGAATCTGATGGTATGATTTCTCATATTGGCCCTGCTGCATGGGGGGAATTTTGAAGTTGTAGGCCAAAACAGTAACTTTTCTAGGCTCTGTGCCAAAAGTTTTCTTGTTCTTAGAGTTCTGGATAATTGTGGGCCTGCTGCACTGCACTTTGAAATGCCTCTTGATAGCAGTGTGTTTGGTGTGTTCTTTCATAAACTTTTGAACACTGATTAAAAAGCTCTAGTCTCAGACATTTTGGTCAGTGAGGGCGCATGGATCTTTGCTTGTTCTAGCTTTGTTGTTAATTTGTGTCTTCTGATTTAAAAAGCTTCTTTTGAGGTTTTTAAAGAAAGACTGGATGGCCATCTGTTGGAAGTGCTTTGATTGTGTATTTCTGCATGGCAGGGTATTAGACTGGATAGCCCTTGTGGTCTCTTTCAACTCTATGATTCTATGTTTTGGTTTACAATTCTATTTTTGTTCAGCAACTGCTGGCTACAAGTACCTTTCCAGGATGAGCAAGTAGGATAAAGAAACAAAATGATGAATTAAGTAAAATGATGCTTTGAAAAAGCCAAGAAAAAATTACCACAGATGACACACCCCAATGTCATCATGCTTTGGTATGATGGGATATAATGTGTTTAGCAGGGATGGGAAATTTCCCAGGGGCAGAGAGTCACACTGTCCATCACCAGTGGTGGCCATCAAAGTCCCCTCCCCCCAAAATTTGATAGCAACTACAGGAGGTACAGGAAGGTAGAGGAGGCTGCAGAGCACCTTACTTTCACGTTGTTCTACAAGGCAGAAAATCTTCTTCCCTTCTGCAAATCTAATTTTTGGCAGAAACAACTAATGGAACTTGGACTGCAAGTAGCCCACAAGTAGAATATGGCCCACCCTGGGGAATTACATATGACTAACTAGTAAATCAGGTAACCTGGTTATTGCCAGGAAACCTAGAAGATGATGCTGGGCATGAAGACATCATCAAAGATGCTACTGACATTAAACGAAGTAGATGACAACAGATTCAGTAGTTCTGGTAGGAAACGGTGGAGTTCAGAATTGTTATTCTTTCTCTATAAATGACTATAAAAGTCTTGGATAAATTCAGAAGGGAATTATGGGAAACTTGTACAGATGGCACCTTTTTGCACATGCTGCTAAATCACTTGTAATGGCTTATTTGTGCAGTGCAGAAGAGAAAGAGAGAGCCTGTGTGATATAGCAGTTTGAGAGTGTTGGACTACAACTCTGGAGACCACGGTTCAATTCCTGCTCAGCCATGGAAACCCATTGGTTGACCTTGGTCATGTCACACACTCATAGTCCCAGAAAATCCCATGATAGGTTCATCTTAGTGTCATTATAAGTCAGAAACAACTTGAAGACACACAACAACAACAACAACAACAACAACAAATAGAAGATATACACCCAAACTGTCCCAATTCATATTGTCCACCAGCCAATGGGAGAAAGAAAAGCATAAAGGTAGCAAGATTCTAGACTATTCTAGACTAGATATTCATGATTATTCTTCTCTCATTGTCTGTAGGAAATTGTAAAGCTCAAAGAAAAGAAAAATTAATCAAATGAATGCAAAAAAAAAATAGATAGATAGATAGATAGATAGATAGATAGATAGAAAACAGACAGACAGACAGACAGACAGATACATAGTGTGGTGTTCTGTTAGTGAATCTGTAACTCACTTTTTTTTTAATCTTGTGGACATGAAAATTCTGTTTCAACTGTGCAAGTACCAAAATCCCTCCCTGACCACTTTTTCAGTATGGAAGACCTGTTACCTCAAAACATGGGTGCCACAAGAACCCAGCAGTGTTGCTAGTATCTGTGTTCAAAAGTGAGGAATAATTAGCCTGAAAGCAGGAGGCCTGCAAAAGTGGGATGGGGGGGTGGGGGGATAACTTAATGAGAACTGCCACTTATGTTTACAGGATCCTTGCAGGAAAGAACCAGCCAGAGAGTTCAAATTGCAGACTAAAAGATATGTTTTATTGGAAGAAATTCACATAGGCACACAAAGATCCAAGCATTCACAGAAGCACACAAGGACTAGCCGAAGGTAAAGGGAGGGAAGTGGTGCTAGAGGATGAAGCTATAATTACCAGTCTGGAGAGCAGCAAAGAAAGCAGCGACATGACTTAGGGAAACTTCTTGTTCAGGAAAGTTCTTGTTCAGGAATCAAACAGGCAGCATGGAGTTCAGAAAAGTAAGAGACTGCACTGGACAGCTTGAAATCAGGGGTTGTTACATCCTCAAAAATATCCTGCAATATGAGTGTGAATCGTTCTCCCAGCTGAGCAGACAGTGGGAATTGCAACACAAACAATGAAGTCCAGACAGAGATAATGGTCTTTGGGCTTTTCCGCACTTTGGGGAGGAAATGGGGCAGTCCGTTACTCACCAGACTGGCACGTCCCCCCCCCGACGATCCACAACGGTCTGGAGCAGTGTGCGCACACACTACACACTCTCCGGCGATGAAAATGGAGGCTTCTGGTTGGCGGAGGCTCTCCACCAACCGGAGAAGCTCGCCAGCCGGAACCCGCCCCCGGAAGATCTGCAGACTCGCACTGGCACGAGCCTGTAGATCTATACTTTACAGAGCGACGGACTGGGGTGCGCCACACTATTGAAAGTCCTCTTTTAATCAGTCTTTCAATAGCATGGGCGACCACCAGTTCTGGGCGTTCCAGAGCGGGCTGAAGTCCGGACAAATGGTAAGTAGTCCGAACTCAGTTCGCCCCCAAATGCAAACGTCCTCACGGGAGGACACACTGCCCCATTTTAAAAACCAAGTGTGGAAAACTCCTTAGTGTTTGGGTGACAAAAGGGTAATGGCTGTTGTAATAGCTCTGTATTGTGGAGAGGTGAGGAAACAATAGGGAAATGTCCAGGGGTTTGGGGTCAGAGTTAAGACAATCACAGTTTGGTGGAAATTTTCCTTTTCAACTCTGAGATGTCTGGCTCATTATCTTTAAGCCTATTGTCTCAAGACGGTCCATGCTATTATCCTAAAAATGACTTGGTTCTTGCCTAAGAGATAGGTGTGGCTGACCACAGTCAATAATCTGCTTCTTCCAATGCGACCTCCCAGTCACCTCGGGTATTATTTATATCAATACCAATTAATAGTGCCAATTAAACAGTATTTGCCAATTAAACCATTCCAATTGTGGGGGTGCGTGGTGCTATAACAACCCCATCTCTTCTAGATGGTCATTTCCACCCTAGTGGAAAGCAAGGAGACCAGCAGAGATGCATCTGACTATTTTTATTTAGGTGGAACCACAGCAATAACATTTCTGGGGATTCCTGTCACACGGTATCCAGATAAATGAAAACAGTTGAATACATCTGTGCTGCTCCCTGACTATTCTCCACTAGCATGGGCATGGCCACCTGGGGTGGGGAGGGGCTGCCACACTGAAAAGGTGGATGAAGGGTGCACTGGAAGATATGTCACACCTACATGCTGGAGCAGCCCCCTTGGGAGAGCAAGATTGAGAAAGGAGAGTTTAATCCCTCCTCCTCTGTGGTAGTCCTGCCAAATATCTCCTCTCTCTGGAGATGCTGTTTGTATGAGGGCAGCTTGCATATGTACCAACAGAGTCATCCCTCCAGATGAAAATAGCAGTTTTGGGAGGGTAGTGGGTTTGGCAGTCTGTAGCAGAGAAGAAGGGTTAAATTCTCGTGCCCCATCTAATCTCTCCCCATGGGATTGCTTACCTTTCCCTGGCTTGCTTTTGTTTGCATAATATAAAAAAGTGCATGGTGATGGTGACTACATCAATGAAATTAACATTACATTGATTGTGTGCCTACATTTGGCCTGTTTTCTTCAAAAAGATAGTTCAGTGTCTTCACTATTTCCTATTATGCCTCAAAGTGCTGTAAATGACACATTTTTAGATGCGTTGAAAGATTTTATTTATTTAAAGCATGTTTACCTTACTCATCAGCTGAAAGAGACTCCCATAGCACTTACAAAGATTAATAGCAAGAGAAGGTTCCTATTTGCAGGCTTAGAATTAAAAGCCATGGCACAAAGGGGGTGGGGAGATTTTGATGGAGAAGAAAAAGGAACTCAGGCAATGTTTTCTTAGTTGCCTAAGTCTCATAAATCTGCTTTCTGACCAAGAAATGTGGAAGAACACCCCCCCCCGCAGCTTTTCCTTTTCTGGCTGATGGGGTCCCTTCCTCTTGCTGTCATATTCTTCCTGCAAAGTAAGGGAAGCAGATCTCCAGCAATCTTTGACAGACTGTTGAAGCAAAGGTTTGCTCTTCTTTAAGTTTGACCCTGTGATAAGGTAGTGAATTGGGAAGGGTGAAGGATGGTGCTGTCCCCACTGTTGCTTCAAGGGATACCTGCCATGGCTGGTTACAAGGTAACATTTTATTCTAAAGGCTCCTCAGAGCAAGGATTGGGGTGTGCAGAAAAAGCCCCACTGGTTGCTCTCCTGCTGCAGCAAAATCTTTCAGAACTAAAATGGCTGGGGTGGTACAGCTCTCTAGTGTGCCAGCTCAGTGCCTCAGACAAATTTTCAGGCATCAGTGGTTCCTCTAACTTGTGGAAAGGAGTCATTGTAGCTCTCAAGAGATACTACCAGGCCCAAACTTTTCACTTTGAGAGGACCCTTCCTTAGGGAAGATATTATGAGGGAAAGATGACTCTGGAGATCAGCTACACCATGGTGGCATAAACAGTTTCCAGGATCAGCTTGCTTACAATGTCTCACTTTGATGTAGGCATGGAGAAGCAGAGATGATGGGGGTGGGGCAACAGCAGTAGGGGCAAGAGGGGAGATATAGTGGTGATGGTGGTGTGTGTCTTTCCCATCTTATGTGGCAAGATATGTTATACCAATCCTTCAACCCCTTGGCTCTGCAGCCCCAGAGCAATTAATGGTTTGAATTACACCTTTCTCAAATTGCTTGGAAGGCATATACTTTAAAGGAAGGAAGAGAAACAGTGGTCTTCCAGAAGTTGTGTGGATTACAACTGCTGTCATATCCAAGCATTGTCCATTCTGGCTGGGGAAAATGGCAATTGGAAGTCCAACTGAAGGTTCAAGGTTCCCTCATTCCTGGGTTATACACTTTACACATTCTACACACATATAGCCACATATAGCTATATCCGTATCTATATATGAATATTTGGAAAAGAGGCTATGGATTCCATGCTACCTTGAACAAACTTGATCTAACCTTATTTTGGAAACTAAGACAGTCAGGCCTGGTTAATACTTGTGCATATGGGATGCCACCAGGTAATGTCAGGAATTTCCAGGTAGGGTTGGGAAAAAATCCTGCTTGAAGCTGTGGAAAGCTGCTATCCATCAAAATTGATAAACCTGTGCTAAATGGTCCAATAGTCTAACTCAGGACAATGTAGCTTTCTACAAAGTCCAACCACTGCTTCTGCATGGACTTCCCATAGGAAATATCTGTTTTCTGTTGACTGTTTAGCATTCTGCAGGAACTCGTATGGCTGAGAGGAAGAAGGTTATAGACAAGAATATCTCCTCACCTGTGGGCAAACATTGTTTCTGACACAACTCATTGCTCTCGAGTCCTGTTTTAAAAGGAAACCTTGTACAGTACCTTTAAAAGACGTGCCTGGGAATTAAAATTTATAACCTTGTTAAAGCAAAAGACAATGGACTGAGCAGATATCTTAGCACAGATCCTACATAGCTACAACAGTCTTTTTAAGTCCCTGCTGGTTAACATAAGTTGATTGTGCCATGTACCTTGTGATTAGGTAGCTACTGTAAATGTCTAGACAGTAGCAGAGGCCAGGAAATCCTATATGATTATTATATTTATTGGGATGATTATCCTAGCCCAATACACTGACCACATGTCCAATGCTTCTGGGAGCCTTTTTTTATCTCATTGTCAGAAAGCAGCTATAGCTGGTGGCTTCTAAGTAAATGGGACAATGAATGCATTCTGGATTATAGTGTAAATTTGAAAGGAACTATTCAATACTTCAAAGTGCTAAACCTATATCAGGTTGGAGTTTCGTATTTTTAAAGTAGCTTCTTTAAATTTCAGGAAAAAAATCACAACAGAACAGAAGCTACCAGCCACTACTACCATATGTGTTAGTCCATCATGTCATGGCTGAGTAGAAAAAGGGAAAGGCACCCTGATTCCAATCACTCAACAGAGGAGGAAAGTCATTCCTCTTCTCATGTGAAATCCTTCACCTTTGTAGGAAAGTTTCTTCTTTTTATCTGTTGTATATCTTAAAAAAAAAAAAGAAATAAGAAGATGGGAAGTTGACATATACTGTATCAAACCAGTGATACATCTAACTGCTTTTTTCAGTGATTCTCAACCTTTGATCTCCAAGATTTTGGGGGCTTCAGTTCACCAAATCTGGTCATTATCTGAGGCTTCTGTGAGCTGAAATCCAAAACATTTGGAGGACTAAAGGCTGAGAACCAGTGGTCTACACTGACTAAACAGTGAAATTATCCAGGAGTTCTGCCATGCCTTTCTAAACTCTGTGTAGAGATGCCAAGGGTTGAACCTCAGACTTGTCACAAGAAAACATGTTTTCTACTCACAATTTTAAAAAGCTAGTTTCTTTTATTACAGCCTCCAGAATCTCCCTGTCAGAAAGTAGGCTCCCAGAACCATTGTCCCTTTGACCAATAGATGAGGCCAGAATGATTTTTCTGATGAGAAACACAACAAGGATTAAAGGTATCATGGACTCAGTTGCTGTCTGGACACCAATAGCAGATAATTCCCTAAATATGTATTAGCCAGCACTTCAGGGAAAAATCTTGAACACTGTGATTTTTTAAACAAACAAACAAACAAACAAACAAACAAACCCTTGCTCTTCTCCAAAGGAAGAAACCACTTCAATGTAATGGGAAGTAGTGGGATACCAACAACCAAGAGATTGAAAGAAGATGGATTATAACTTCTTCCACCTTTGCAAGATTTGCTTTGCTCACAGATACCAGCCTCCCAATCTATATATTATTAGTGCATTCACATCCAGTAAACTCCCTAAATGAGTAAAAGTTAGCACATGAGATAAAATCTAGAGCATCCTTTTCTTCTGAATGTGCTTTTAGAAAATTCTACTTGCACGGTGCTTCTGCACAGAAGCATACTCAAAATACTCCCTCCAGCACAGAGCTTGGAAAAGTAATTTTCTCAAGCTCTTCACAAGCACCCTAATGTAGTACAATTCTCCCCCCACATTCATGGGTTTCACTTTCATGGATTTGATTATTTGCAAAGTGCCCACTGGCCTCCCCCCCCATTCTCCCTCTTCTATTCCCTAGCCTTTTGGACAGGGGCAAGGTGGGGGAAAGATCATCCCTTCCCTGCACCCCCTCACCACGGCCCTCACAGGCACTCAGTGGTGGCTGGCAGGAGCATGCAAGAGAGGGCGATTCCCCCTTCCTTGCCTGCACTAGGGCCACCACCAGTGCAGGTGCTCTGGAGGAGGCTCATAGGAACGTGCAGGGTGGGCAATTGCCCATTTATTATTTTATTTTATTTTATTATTTTATTATTAGTTTATTATTCACCAATTTTTTCACATTCATGAGTGTTCCCTGTCCCTATCCATTGCAAGTGTGGAGGGCCTATTGTACAAGTCAGAATTCTGCCCTTTCATGTGACTGTTGCATTCTATGTGGTACAACTTCAGAAATGGCCCACCCCAATCAAGTTTTTCTGGAAAAACTCTGCTCTGCTGTTCTCTTCTTCTTCCATACTCCACCCCTCCAATAAAAAGTATATGCTGATCTGCATATTTCTTGTTACGTTATAGCAATAGCATGTGTATTTCTATACTACTTGTCAGCTAAGTGCTCTCTAAGCAGTTTACAATATTGTAAGCTAATTGCCCTGAACAAGCTGGGTACTCATTTTACCGACCTGAGGAAGGATGGAAGACTGAGTCAACCTGGAGCCCAGCAGGATTAAACTTGCAACCTTGTGGCTGCAGTACTGGCATTTAACCACTGCGCCACCAGGGCTCCATTAATATAATATTGTAGCAGAAATACAATGATGGGTTGAAGGTTGAGCAGAATACATTTTGGATTTTATGTAGGAAAGCTGAAGGATTTCATTTTAAAGGAAACCAGTCTAGTCCACAGTTCTGGAACTAATATGAGGATAGGAACACCATGAATTTTCAGATGCCACACTGCCATGCAGCTCTCAGCTAAAAAACCGCATACAAAAAAGTGCATATATCTAGGGAAACTGTGTTCAAAAATAAACATCTGAAGGAAAAATAACTACAAATTGAGGCAGTCCACAAAACAAGGAAGTTCCTTGATGGAATATTTATGTGGCATTCACACTACAAATGGGCTTCTCATTTTTGCCTGGAAATTCATTATTGCAAAGGATCATCACAGATAACTGTTCTTGCTGTGGATCCATTTGGTAAGCAGAGGGAAAGCCCAGAGCCTCCATTCTGAGCAGCAGCAAGATCATCAGCATAGCCTCACATGGGCTTTAATTAATGTTTACTAACTATGCCCACAGCAGGCTATGACACAGTGGGGTCTCTAATGGCTCCAGAATGCATGAAAAGAGACACAAAGGCATGCTGGAGGATGATGAGACCAAGGAGGAGGTGGAGGGGAAATCAAAGAGGGGAAACAGAAGAAGAAAGCTTGGAGAAAAGGTTCCAGACCGCTTCCAATGTGTCTGTCTCATCATCCTTTCATAATTGGGCAAGACATTTGTAATGCTTTTTAGGTCAATAGCCTATAAGGGTGTTTAGAAAGTGCAGTACAATATTGAACATCAGTGCTAAGGGAACTTTGTGCAGGGTTCCTATGTGTTGAGAGGGAAAGAAAGGTTGACAAAGAGTCCCACAGCTCTGAGGCCCTTTTCGCACAGCATTTGCCATGCAAAAGGGCCCCTTGAACTTGCCATGCAAAAGGGCCCCTTCAAATGTGAGGAGTGGTCCACGCGACGTACTCACAATCGTGCGACGCTCCTAGGTCTGGCAGGCACCGCTCGTGCACTTTTTCATTTTCGGCTTTGAGCTGAAAATGGTGCACAATCGTGCATTGCTCCAGGGCCCCACGTGCACACGGCATGTGTGCGTAGCTCCGGAGCCGTGGCGCTCACGCTTCCTGCCCCAGCACAGCCTGGGAAACTCCCAGGCTGCACTGCAGAAGGAAGAGGCAGGGCTCTCGTGTGAGCAGGTGGCAGCTGTGGAGTTGAAGGAACCAGGATGCGAGAGCCTCTCGCTCTGTGAAAAGGTGCATTGTGGAAAGGGCCTGAGTCAAGGTTGGCCCTACCATTAGGCAGCGGTAGTTCCTTCAAGGAGCAAACTTTGGACATCATGATATAGCAGCAAATTGTTACTGGTTCAGTATATTGTCATTTAATTACAGGAAAGGGAAGAAATATTTGTGGGATATTTTTGTTGTTTTTATCTTTACAGTCAGCCCTTCATATTTGTCAGTTTCACTTTTGCGGACTTGATTATTCACAGATTATTTGCTGTCACTCTCTGCTGCCTCCCTAGACCATTTTTAATAAGGACTGAAAGTCTCATGAGACTGAGAAACTGTGAATGAGGCTTGTAAGTCCTTATTAAACATGGCATGGAGCAGCTGTGGAGGCGGCAGTAAGCCCCACGAGTCACCCACTTTGGCCTTGTGAAGGAACCTAGATGCCTCAAAGGGATCCATGGTGGGTTGAATACGGTGCTCATATTTCTTGTGTGTGTTAAATACAGTTTGGGAGGGCCTAGGGTTATTCATGTTTTTTTTCACTTTCACAAGGGTACTGTGCCCCTAACCCTAGCGAATGTGGAAGGATGACTGTATTTATTTTTGACCAACTCTGGGTACTAATCACCTTGACAACATATGATATGTATTGTGAACAACTTGGGGCACAATTCACCATAGAAAAATAATATTTAAATTCCAGTAAGCTAAAGCAAGAGCCCACATGGGGTAGTGGTTTGAGTGCTGGATTACTATTCTGGAGACCAATGTTAGATTCACAACTTGGCTTTGGAAACCCACTGGGTGACCTTGGGCACATCACACACTCTCAGGCCCAGAAAGCTTCTGTGATAGGTTCAAATTAGGGCCTCCATAAGTTGGAAATGACTTGAAGGCACACAAAACAACAACAAACTAAAGCAGATTTGATGATAAAAGATCCTCCCAAACTAATTTGCTACCTGTTCTTTGCTTATTTGTATGGGAACTCCAGGGCAACTTGTTTGGTTTCAAACCATTTGGAGTTCAAGTGTGGAAAATTCTTCAGAGATATCTTGCCAGAATTAGAGAACATAGATCTGTATATGATTTCCTCATCCATCCCACACTAACCAATCTTTAATTTGGTTGTCTATTGTGGTTATGATAATCATAGTATACCAGCAATCAGCGTATGTTTGGATTTTTCTTTTTTAAAAAAAACATTCTTGTTCTCTGGTTTTTCTTAAGACATCGATCAACTGACTGATTTGCACTTACATGTTCCAGCATTATAGCAAAACCGCTTCTGTGTAGATCCTGAATAAAAGTAACTGTTTTGCTTAAAAATGCCCATTAATTAAATTTTTGAAAGCAAAAGTGAGGTACATATGTTTTATGACAGCTCCTGTCCAACAAGCCATTACATAACTTGAAACCTTGAGCATCTTGGTAAACTAATTAAGTGTATGCAGCAAATACCTCCCTTTATTTTCAGTCACAAATGGGCATTATATACTCCACTCATATCAGGAACACTCATCTCACTTGGTTAACTATTTATTTAGATAGCTACATTCCAAATGAGGTTGCCATATGTCCACATTTGAGAAGATAGTATTCTGTTTGAAGGTATTCCCATCTCTTGGAAAGATGGCTCAGTCCAAGTCCTTTCAAAAGCAAATAGCTCAAAGAAGAGAAACCTGGCTCCTGTCATTGCCCAATAGCTGTTACCACCTAAGATAGCGTATTGAGCAGGTCACAGTGGTTTCTAATGTTGCATCTATCTATATAAGGCCATGCTCTCTTGAATGTACCTTATAAAAAAAATATTGGGCTTTCTCATTTTAGAAGATGGCCCATTCTAGTACTAAATGGATTGCAATTGCATTTTGCATCAGTGGTGGGCCAAGTGCAGACCTGAGCCTCATATCACCCCCCCCCCAACAACTGTCTTTGAGGTTCTCAGTACCTCCAGACTCCACAGATTTCTCTTTTGCCAGCCAAAGCAAAAGGTGAATTGCCTCTCCTGGATGCCTCTAAAAGTGGTAATTCACTTTTTAAATGGGTTGCCATCCCTGTTTAGCATCAGAAAGTACCTGTTGTTGTTTTTCAAAACCAGGCTTCTGACCACCTTCTGGTTTTCTGTTTCTGTGTTTGATGGCTGGAATCCTGTATCACCTACTTACTTAAGTGTACTTAACGAAATACCCTCTTTTGGCCTGACTGCTACCCAAACCTGACAGAAACAGCATTTACCCATGTTCCAATCACCAGCAGAAAGGATGTCCTCCCCATGCAATAATGCCCAGTGAAGTAGGTTTTGGGGGAGGAATTACAGTTGTGGCAATAATGTCACAATCATAAGAAGAAATTGTGACCATAAAAAATTTATAAATAAACACAGGTAACTTTCGCATTCAGAAGCTCTACCTAGTCCCAGTTTTGACATTATTGTCACAGTTGTAACTCACCCTCCAACATATTTTACCAGGCATCAGCTGCATGAGGAGAAGAGAGCCTTTCGGCTGGTGATTACAGCATGAGTGAATGATGTTTCTGTCAGGTTTGAAGGGCTGGGTGAGGAGAAGTTCCTTAGTTAAGTATTAGTTGGGGACACTTAACTGAGGATCTTAAATATAAGTTAAGTATACTTAATTCAGTAGCTGACATAGGATCCCAGCCAACATTTTTATCAGTCTGTGTGGCTCCCAGATGATCCCAAGGGGGAAAAATTGCTCCTGGACTTGTCACAGTTGCCCACTCCTGCTTTAAGCAATACCATTCTTCACGTAATAGGCTGAAAAAGCAGAGAACTTCTCTCTGATATGGAGCTGCTGTTGCCTAGGCTAAGATGCAACAAAAAGAAGGAACGGCTCCTCCTCACCAGGAGCCTGGCAAAGGTGAAAGGCACCCAAGTGCTTCAAGCACTTCCAAGTCTTTGTTGCATGCAGGGAAAGTTGGGAAAGCTGGTGAGATGCAAGTTTGCTTCCTCTTTCGGGATCTCAGAAATCAGTCTAAGACTGGGTTCTGGTAACTTACAGATAGCTGTTGCTCATTGCAAAGTAGCCCTACATTAAAAGATATTTAAAAGCTAACTTCAGTGAAAGCACTGGAGTTCATGATGTTGGAGGTAACCTGTAAGTCTGGATTGCTCTCACATTTGCACTTTATAATTTCTTCAAATATGAAAGAGAAAGAAAAAGTGTGTGTGTGTGGAGAGAGAAAGAGAGAGAGAGAGAAATTTAAATCTCAAATATGAAAACAACTGTAAATTTTGATAAATCTGCCAAGATGGAACTGAAAATTCTCCCCCATTTGCACTGGCCACATTCAAAGGATGCAGCTATTCCCAGCATGGAGAGAACCATATTGTACTTGCATATCATAGACATGTTTAAAGATTAGGAGCCTCTTAGCAAAAAAAAAAAAGAGACGGAAGAAGAAGAAGGAGGAGGAGGAGGAGGAAGAGGAGGAGGAGGAGCTTCTCAAAAAAAGGGGGGGAGATGGCAACCCTTGTTGAGCATTAACACGAATCAATACACTGAGATTCAAACCCAGAGTTTTCAAGGTTAAGTGCTCAAAGCCTTGCGGCTGGATAGATGAATTTCTCAGTTTCAGTAAGGTGTGTCAAATCATGGAGAGAGATGATGTAGTGTTGATAGGGTGCTGGATTTGAATAAGGCAGACATAGATTTAAATGTTGGCATGTCAATTTTCCTTTACCCTACATTCGAATTTCTTAAAACTCAGATTCTTTCTGCTGCAGATATGAAATCTGCAAATATGAATACATTCCTCAATCATTTACACTGGCCACATTCAAGCAGTATAGCTGTTCCTAGCATGGAGAGGGAGATATGGTGTATCTGCCTATCATGCAGATGTTAAAGGTGTGGACCCTCTCAGAAAAAAAAAAGAAGGAGATCCTACATTAGCAACTAACATGGCTGAAAACAGGGACCCAAGGCTGGAAATCCAAGGTTAGGCACTCAAAGCCGTGGACCTGGATGGAAGACGTTTTTAGTTTTCATTTTTCACACATTCAATTTTTTAAAAAACAGGTTATTTCCACCTCACATAAGAAGAAACTTGTGAATTCCAGTAAATTATTATTACAACAAATGAACAAACTGAAATAAAATTCTCACTCATCCCTTCAGCTTTTTTCTGTTCTGAGTGAATATGAAGGGGCGTTGATGCATGTATCATGCATGTGGAGGCATCAGCTAATCTTGTTCAAGTCAAACCATTCCATTTCTTACAGAGCTGCAGGCTGAAGACTGTCAAGATGGCAATGCTATGCTCACTAAAGCCATGAATGATACGAGGTTGCACAGTGGCAGCTCTCAGAGCTCAGGAGGAGACAGTAATGTGCACAGACAACCAGTTCTAGAAGTGGACCCTTTTTGCAATGTGACTGTACGAAGGAGGTTAGGGTTTTTGGTTTATTCCTCCCACCCCTCCACTCAGATTCATTTTCATCCCAGACTGGTTAGCTAGTGGAAGGCTAAGAGGGGTATCTCCCACTCAATCAAAAATAAGGAACACATGAAAGGATTCAAAAAGCAGCAAGGGAGTTAATCCTTCTTCAGAAATTTACACCTTATGCAGTTACCAGTTATGCTGGGGGCAGGGGGTCAATATTGGTGAAACGATGTTACATTGCAAAAATAACATAAAGTTACTTTATTGGTGTAAGGAGTAACATTTTCTAGTTATTTTGAAAGATAGAGTAGCCAGCTGTGATGGGCCTGGAAGGGAGGCAATTTTCTGAATATGGGACCTTCTATGTACTGCACAGGCTATATTCTGTGTAGGAAGCGTATTTTCTGTACAGGAATGTTATTTTCTGCACTGAAAATGCTGTTTTCTGTATAGGAAACTTATATCCTACATAGAACATACCATTTTCTGTGTATGAAATTTGTTGTCTGCACAAACCATGCCATTTTATGTGCACAAAACCCCCACGCATGTTTTCTTTTTAACAAAATAAGTCTTGATTCACAAAGTTTCTCATCTATGTAGGATTCTCCTTGGCAAGGTTTCCTGACACTGCTTTTTTTACCACTTTAAAGAATGTTTTCATTTTTTTAAACCCCTACTCTAAAGTTAATTTCTTTGTTTGGTTTCCAGTTTAATGCCCTAGATCAGTAGTGGGAATCCAGGTATTGTTCATCTGCAGGTCCAACAGATCTAGGTCAAGATTATTTTGGACCATTGGTAGAACATGTCTTGGACTTGGCAGCCCGCCAAAGTACCTCAGTTGCCTAATTATCTATATAGTGGTAGCTCCATAAAACAACCTCGGGGCTGAAGTAAACTCTCAATAAAACACAACAACAGTCCAGAAAGGGAATAGTCTAAAAGCCAAACTGATAAATCCAAGTGAAGTGTCGAGGTCCAAGGTCCAAAGCACAAAGGTAGAGAATACAAGAATCACCATGGCTGTTATCACCAATAGCATCAGTAGTTTCCAGCAACCTTCTGTTGCCTCTGATTATATAGCCTCAGCATCCTTGGCCAGTTGTGTCCTAATTAACAAGCCCTTCCCATATAAGCACTTCCCGAGGTCTGGGGTCTCCCTTTACCTCCTGCACTGGCTGCCATAAGTACTATCTTTTCAAGTTTCTGGGGTGTGACTGCTGGGAAGGGACCTGTCTCGGTCCTGGGGTAAGGGCATGACAGAACATAGCACACTGCCTCTGATCATTCAGAAGGGAAAGGCTTCTCTTTTTTCACTGACTGTACAACAGCAGCCAGATGATGCCTAGGCATACACATGAAGCTAAGCAATGCTTAAAGGGTGGAGCTGAACTGGGGGAAAAGAAGCATGGTTTGTTCCTTGAACAAGAATGGGAACTGTTCCTCCTTTCCTGGGTGTGCCCAGGTACACCCTCATGGCCAGCCAGTAGCTGAGAAAGAGCTTTGCCTGGGAGCTGTTCAGCTGCTGTTATGCTAGAAGGGCAAAGGTATTTTACAAAGTGGGACTGGATACTTCCTTGCACAATGGCCTTTGCATGGCATACTTGCATACACTACTTGCATAGCATAATTGAAGCTATGTCAATAACAGGATTCCATCTCTAGTCAGCATATACAATGGTAAGGAATGCTGGGAACTGCAGTCTAACAGCATCTGGAGTACCACATTATTCCCAGTCCTGTCCTAGATAAAAACCAGTCCATTGGGATTTTACTTTGAAACAACATTAGCAACTACTTCAAATACACAAATGCCATCAGGATACCATCAGGATACCTCAACAGCACTGAAAACTGATGGTGCAAGTATGGGTCCAAAGGCATTCCTTGCTGAAAGTGCTATTTAATTTCAGGTCGACCATTGTCATACCTTGTAGGAATAAAACCCAGCATTCAAATGGAGTTGGGAGTATCAGTTCTAAGTTGATCAAATGTGTTCACCTGTGCATTTCAGGGCCCCTTTTTTCAATAAGCCAAATGTGTAGCCACCATCAGATGTGTCAGCATGCTTGGGGTATAACTATTAGATGGGTCCTACTAGCCTTTACACCTTCAATTAATGTAGCAGGGGGTTAATTTAAATAGCAATTAGGAATCCTCAATCACACAGCATCCTATGTACAGGCAGGCTGAATGTTATAAGACTAGAATAGGAGAGTGGAATGAGATTTAAATCAGTGTTGATTTGTTGATTCAATGAGTCTATTCTAGTTAAGACTATCAATAGGATTCAAGCCACTGCCTCCATCTCAGTGTTCAAGTGAAGGCATTCAGATAAGACGTGGGGAAAGTATCTACAATCCCAGAACATCGCTATCTATATCTACTAGCTGTAGCTTCTCAGTGGTAAAGGGAAGGCAATTCTGAGAATGCTCAAGCATAAAGTGAAGCTATTTTCTTCACTAGTCCCCAGGCTATCTGACTGATCCTTAGTGTTATTGTTAGAAGGAGTTTTGGAGTTGAGCCTTGGATGTCTGTGTATCTCCATCATCCCAATCTCCTGATTTTTTTAAGTGAATAGGGACTATAGCTTTGAAATTACTCCAGAAGAATAAATGGAATGTTCAACATTTTCCCTTTTGATTTCTCTCTTTTGCTCTTGCTCTTTCATTTTTTAAAAAACTTGAGTTGCAGACTAAACATTTTGCATAAGCAGGAAGCAGACTCAGATTGGGGGGGGGGTGGAAAAAGGACTGAAAACATATTTTCATCTTCAAATTTCAGAGAACATAAGGCCTGGGTCCTCCACAGAAGATGAAGGATTCAATGACAAAAGGTTTGGCTGTCAGGGAGCACACAGTCTAGCAAAATGCCAGCTGTGCACCAGGGAAAGCAAAAAGCCGTCATCTGCAGATCAAGGCTTGCATGGGAATCAGCTTCTGCTGATGTGATGAGACAAATACATATAAGATAACTGCTCATAAGAGTAGCAGGGGATGCCAGCCATGAACACAAGGAGCAGGCCTTATGAATATAAGCCATGAGGAAGTAGAACATTGCTAAATTGGCTTAAAATGTCATTTGGTATCTAAATATAATCACAGCCATGATTAGGCATGTTGCTGAACTTTCGTGGCTGGGGATGGAAAGAATATTCAAAACTATTTGAAAAATGGTAGAAAAAATGTGTTTATAAAATGTCAGGAAAACCTGACTAAGAGAATTCTAGATTGATGAGAACCTTTACCATTTGGTACTTATTCCATGCAAAATTCTGATATGAATTTTGTTTGACTGTTTTTAGCATAAAAAACAACATCTTCTTCAAAGAAAATGCAGTTGTCAGTGCAAAACTCTCACATATGAATAAGTTATCCAGAGTGAGTTTCAGAATTTTGTCCAGAATAAGTCCCAAACTATGACATTTTCTACACAGGAAACATTCATAGAAAGCCTCTACTGAAGATATTCTCTTCTGTGCCTAAAATGCTGCTTCCACTGTAGAAAATGTGATTTTCTTTGCAAGAAAAACACATGCATATTTTGCAGTCTTGAGCTGTGCATAGCGCTTTGCAGTGGGAAGAAAACCACCAAAATTAGTTGTTGCTTCCTTCAAGAGTGAAGTTAGTGAAGGATATGAGGGTGATCTGGCTGCTATATCTGTCACCTCATTGATTGCCAGGGTTGATTTGGCTGATCTGGCTGGCTAAGCAGGTGTCCCCTTCCTCTCTCACAGCTCCATGTGCATCCCCCCTGAAGCTGCGCACTCGGTGGAAGAGGACAACCATCCCAGATAGGAGGAGTGTACCGTTCTTCGGTCAAGGGTATACGATAGCTGTGCTCCCCTGCTAGAACCTCCAAACAAGCTCAAGAGTGAAATTAGTGAAGAACTACATCCCTATTCTGGACTCAGGCATTAGGATTCATACCATGGAGCATTACCTGCATCACTGTATACTGCCTTTGCTGAAAATGGTAAAAGGGACAGCTAACAGAGAGTCACTTTGAACAAAACATTATCTGAAATGTTTAGCTTCAGTTGTATTGATTTAAGGCACATAGACATCTAGGTCTGAATCCTATTGGTTAAGCCCAACTAGAGTAGATCTGTTGAATCCATTGTAGATGTTAGAGGGCAGTCTCATGGATTCAATGGTTTACTTTAGCAGGGACTAAAAATAAGATTCAGGCCTTTGGTTTTTCAAAAAGCACTGACAACTCAGCTACGACTCCCCAAGGAATCAGGAGCCAAGAAGTCCTTTCCTTTCCTTTCCTTCCTTTCCTTTCCTTTCCTTTCCTTTCCTTTCCTTTCCTTCTCCTCTCTCTCTCTCTCTCTCTCTCTCTTTTTCAAAGCCTCTTCCATTATGGAACCTATCTTTATATAGGACTACAATGTTCTGGGACTTTATAAGAGCACAGGGAAGAAAATAAAACTTGAAAACATTCCAATAAAAGACAGAAGTGTCAGGAAACCCTGACAAGGAAAATCTTGGACAGAGAAGAATCTTCTCAATTCAGGACTTATTCTACAAGAAAAATTCTGCAAGAAAAATACACAGTAAACAAGTTTCCAGGAAACAAGACAACATTTTTTTGTGCAGAATATTTCTGTGCAGAATCATGTTTTCTGCAGAGAAAATGCCATTTTCTGTGCAACTCACCCCCACAGTTAATTTACTGTTTAGTTTAGGCAGGATAAGGCCCAAACTGCAAATAGCCCTTGAAAATTGTGCAATTCGCTCAGTTGGGGTGTGTGGGGTTATTGCAATTATTCATTCTTCCCAATGACAATGAAATTTGCAAGGGTTTTTTTTAGAAAAAAATATCAGACGCTTAGGCCATCCTTCTCAACCAAAAGTGTCAGGACTCTGCAATGAGGCATTGTCACAATGATAATCTGTTGTAGCAAGAAGCTTGTCAGTAGATTTATAATACCTGGAGCCTCATTAGCAGATTTTTTATAATGGAGCTTGGTGGGCAATTTATTATATTAGGATGTGCCACTTACACATCACTAGAAAACAAAGATATGGATTTGCATATATTGTGTATATGCAGATTTATATATACAGATGGGTGACTTCAAGGCTGCTACTCTGCCTTCTTCTGGTTCGTAACCTTGAATCAGACAGCCTTTCAAATAGAGGATATGCTCAAATAGAAGATTGTCCTCTGTAAGACCCATCCATGGGCACCCTAATTTGAAGTTATTCTAATGTCAAATAAAGTCACCAGGCGGAATCCATGGGCATGCATGCATATGCACGCACACATGCATAATGTAAGTGTGTGTGTGTGTGTGTGTGTGTGTACAGACACACACAGAAGCATACTGTACTCCTCGGGGGGGGGAGCTTCCAGAGTGGCCTATACACAATCAATAAAAGACAACCCTTTCCAAAGACTTACTGTGACAAAGTTCTGGGGATATGGCTATCTGAAGTGCCACAGCAGCCTGGAAACAGGTTGCCAGAAAACCAGAATAGCTCCTCAGGAGAGAAACACAGCCCAGTAGTGAGTAGTAAGGGCTGGTGGCTGAGAGAAAAAATTATAAAGCCAAATACCAGTGGTTGGTTTTGAGTCCTTCAGTGGGATACCTAGCAAGAAGCTATGCAGTAGAGATTGGGTATGACTGTGTTGGAAGGGTTCATTCTCAGTGGAAGCCTAATGAGAGGCAGAAGAGTAACTGAAACCTAGTAGAATCTGGTCAGAGATTGAAGACTGAGGATTGAGATTTTGGTGGGAGTGTAGCCAGAGGGTTGTTATATGATACCTGTGCTTTATATGAGAGTCTAGAGATACAAATGATCTGTCTAAAAAATGGACTGAAGAACTGTATTAACTTCAACCTGCATATTAACTTTAATACTTTATTATTATTGTTATCTAAATAAATATTAGTCTATTTTTATAAATACTAACTCAGATAAGTTGTATACAGTATTCAAGGTAACACAGAAAACAGGCTACCATAAAGTTATTAAGTAACTTTAAGTAGTGCCAAACAGAAATTAAGTAGTGCCAAACAGAAATGGAAAGCTCTCGCCCTTTTGCACAAACGTAGTGTTATAAGGGGGGAAGGCAGAGCTGTGGAGTAAAGACTGTTTGCCTTATCAGACTGGAAACTGCCACATCAACCTAGGAGAAAGAAGAGCCTGTCACACATATAGTCTAAGAATACATGATGAAAAACAAACAAAAGATATGAGGAGGGAAGAGGAAGACAGCAAACAGTATTTCTGGTGAAGCAAACCAGTGGCTCCTTCATTCTACATGACAATAGCACTATGATTCCATTTTAACTGCCATGGCAACATTCTATGGAATTCTAGAATTTGCATTTTAAGAAAAGGTATTTAGAATTCTCAGCCAGAGAGCTCTAGTGCTTCCTCAAAGTACAAATCCCAGGATTCCATGGAGTGAAGCTATAGCAGTTAATAGGTTGTTGTGGGTTTTCCGGGTTTTGAGGCTGTGTTCTATTAGTATGTTGTCCTGACATCTTGTCTGCATCTGTGGCAGGCATCTTCAGAGGAAACAGCAGTTAAACTGGAACTATTGTACTATAATTGTGCAGTGTGAAAGAGACTCTAGTTCTTAATCACATTTCCCTTTTCTACAGTCTGCAGGAATGGCTGGTGGAGGAGACAGACTGAGAAGTTACCATATGGAACCATATGGAACCAAAGTACCAGTAATGAAATTCAAGCTGGGCAGCAGGATTTTTTCTACAAGCAGGTTATGTAATTTTTTTAAAAAAAAATGAGGTCCAAAAATTTGTGAACTTATTTGTAGATTGATATAAAAGATTATATCATCTGCTTTGCAAGACAAATTACAAGAAAGATGTCAGATACATTATCTTGTATGAAATTACAATATGTATAAAAGATTACAATAAATTAGAATAATGAAAAATGAAATGTCATACTCTATAAATCTGACCTTAATGCAATTCAAAAGAAATATCCAATTTGCAATAATGTTCTACTTAAAATCACCTTTAAGACTAAATTCTTAACAAAATCCATTGTCAATATTATTTCAAATCTAGAAGAGAATCTCTAAGTTCAACCACAATTAACTTTCCTTTATTAAACAGAAGCTGGTTCATGCTGATAAATTCCTACTGAGGATTTTTTGTAAAATCTTCAAGTGAAAGGACTCTCTGTACATGTCATTGGTCAGAGTAACTGACAGTAAGTTGCCAGGTAGAATAACGATGCCCCAGCCTTGATCTACCAATTCATATTGATAATAAAAAGAAATCTTCATTAACCATAAGAGCTACATACTTTTAATGAAAGTGAATGAGGTACTGCAGGAATAATTTACTTTTTTTCTTTTAAAGGGCTGTGCAACTAATTAAGCTGAGATCTGACTGATCCAGGGGTAGAATCCTGTTGGTTAGTCCCCACTAGAGTGAATCCATTAAATGCTGAAATGTTGCATCACCACATAGGTGATTCTACTGATTCAAA
>CAOLHI010006299.1:0-37487 GCA_948474755.1 Ctenosaura bakeri
TCAGGAGTTCATGGCATCCATGACAAACATGGGCCTATCCCAATTAGTCTCTGGGCCAACACATTGTGCAGGTCATACCCTCGATGTGGTCTTCAGTACGGAACAGGCACAGCCATGGGTGGAGATAATGAATGCTACCACCTTGTCATGGACGGATTATTTCCTGGTCAGGGTTAGACTTATGGCTGCTATCCGCCCCTGCAGGGGTGGTGGACCTATTAGAATGGTCTGCCCTCAAAGGTTAATGGAACCTATTGGATTCCAGAAAGCCCTGGAGGGTCTTATGGTTGGTGTCGCCAGTGATCCTGTTGAAGCCCTAGTTAATACCTGGAATTGTGATCTTACTAGGGCTATCGACACGATTGCTCCCAAGCGTCCTTTCCGGCCTGCTTCAAATCGTAATCCTTGGTATACAGTAGAACTCAGGAATATGAAGCAGGTCGGACAATGACTAGAGCGCAACTGGTGGAAATCTGGACTCTTATCTGACAGGACACACTATAGAGAATTCATTCCTATGGAGTGGCAATAGATGCAGCAAAGACTGTCTTCTCTGCACTTATTGCGTCTGCGATTATACGGCCGCTTCTAAAAAAGCCCTCCCTAGATCCCCTGGATATGAATAATTATAGACCAGTCTCCCACCTCCCATTTTTAAGCAAGGTGATCGAGAGGGCTGTTGGTCTTCAGCTCCAAGTTGTCTTGGATGAAACAGATTATCTAGATCCATTTCAAACTGGCTTCAGGGCAGGATATGGAGTCGAGACTGCCATGGTCGCCTTAGTGGATGATCTTCACCTACGTATCGACAGGGGAAGTGTGACCCTGCTGGTACTCTTGGACCTCTCAGCGGCTTTCGATATCATAGACCATGGTATCCTTCTGGAACGCCTGAGAGGGCTGGGGATCGGGGGCACTGCACTTAAGTGGTTTCGGTCCTATCTCTCAGGTAGATACCAGATGGTGATGCTTGGAAAAAGCTGCTCCTCGAAAAAGGAGCTTAAATCTGGCGTCCCTCAGGGCGCTGTCCTGTCCCCAATGCTATTTAACATCTACATGAAACCGCTGGGAGAGATCATCAGGAGGCATGGAGCAAGGTGCTATCAGTATGCTGATGACACCCAGATCTCCATGCCTCGGATAATAGCATCAACTAAGGGTGGCATCTCACCTCTGAATGAATGTCTTGAAGCAGTAATGGACTGGATGAGGAAAAACAGACTGAAGCTGAATCCAGATAAGACGGAGGTACTCGCTGTTAAGGGCCCTAGCCCAGGCATGGAGGTTTGTCAACCAGTTTTAGACAGG
This sequence comes from Ctenosaura bakeri, assembly GCA_948474755.1. Classification (NCBI taxonomy): domain Eukaryota; kingdom Metazoa; phylum Chordata; class Lepidosauria; order Squamata; family Iguanidae; genus Ctenosaura; species Ctenosaura bakeri. The sequence goes on from CAOLHI010006299.1 coordinate 1,309, forward strand.
GTCACACTTCCCCTGAAAGACTGTGTCCGCAGCTTGGAGGTGCTCCTGGACTCGCCACTTCGGATGATAGCTCAAATAGATGCGGCAGCCAGGAGTGCCTGCTATCAGCTTTGGCTGATACGCCAGCTGCGCCCCTTCCTGGACCTGGAACACCTAAAAACAATGGTGCATGTGCTGGTAACTTCACGGCTTGACTTCTGCAATGCACTCTACATAGGGCTACCTCTGTGCTTAGTTCGGAAACGTCAAGTAGTTCAGAATATGGCAGCCAGGTTGGTCACTGTTAGACCTAAAACTGACCACATAACACCAATTCTGAAGTCAGTACATTGGCTGCCTATTAGTTTCCGGGCACAGTACAAGGTGTTGGTTCTTACCTTTAAAGCCCTTTATGGCTTGGGGCCAGCCTACCTGCGGGATCGCCTTCTCCCATATAATCCGCCCCGCACACTAAGGTCCTCTGGGAGGAATTTACTGCAGCCAGTCAGAACTAGGTTGGCTGCGGTTACCCAAAGGACCTTCTCTTCTATCACTCTCAAGTTATGGAATGGCCTGCCGGAGGAGACCTGGCATATTACCAGTCTTGACTGCTTTAAAAAAGCAGTCAAGACTGCTCTCTTCCGACAGGCCTTCCCAGACTAGTACTCCACCACCTCCCACCAACTGTCTTACTGTTCTTTTAATAGTCAGTTGATTGTTCTTAATTGTTAATTGTTGTGTGTTTTAGGGGGTTGGTTTTAGATGGGTTGGTGGGTGGGGAGGACTGGGTATGTTTTTAATGTATTTAATGTATTATTGTTGTTCGCCGCCTCGATCCATGGGGAGAGGTGGGATACAAATAAATATTATTATTATTGTTGTTGTTGTTGTTGTTGTTGTTATTGTTATTGTTATTATTACTACTACTACTACTACACCACCCATCCTCTTCCTGCATAACACAGTCTTCCTTTGTTCTCTGGAGTCTCATCTGCTCTCATGTCTCTCTCTTCCTCCCTGCCTGTCCTCCATGAAGCATCTATAATAAAAGCCTCTTTAGGTAAGATGCCCCAACTCTCCTAATACCATGTAGTATTCTTTTTATCCCCTTATCTTTCTTCAGGCAGATGAACCTGTGTTGATTATGCACAAGTATTTGTGAGTAAAACTACTTTTATATACCTTACAAAGAAGAGATTTGATTCCTTTTTCTGCTAGACATTGTAGGGTGGGGGGTGGAGCAGACTGGTGAGTTGTTCAACTTCTGCCTAGCACATCAGTTGCTCTGCTTGAGAGATCCACTATAATCTCTCATATTTCCCAGTGGGCACAGGCAAGAGTTGTGTTAGGTTTGTTTTGTTTTTGTTTTTTGAGCCACTGAACTACATTACTCTCCAATCTATCAAGGTGCTCTTGAACCTGATTCTGTTTTCTTAGAGACTTATCACACAAGGCAGGTAAGCCACAATTGAATTGCATCAAAATAACAGTTCCTCCTGTCAGAGCTTCCCATATGATGTTGTTGTCCTGTGGGAGACTGTTTGAAAAGTAATTCCCTTTACTAACACAAAAAATATGTCAATGACCTCTTTTCCTGCCGCTGTCACACAATGATTTCCTGTGCAAAAGTCCATTTCCTTCAGACATACTAATCCACATACATATTCACAATGCCACATGAAAGTCAGAGATAGATCAGTGGCTGTTGGCTTTCCTCTGCCAGTAATTAGTTAAGTTTGGGGATTCTGATCTCTCCCAATCAGGAATTCCCTCCATCAACAAGGAAAAAAAATGCTCTTTTAAAGATAAGACTGTTTTCATTTATATTTATATGAAGAGGATCTGCATTTGTGTGTATGTGTGTGCGCACAAATGTGGCAAACAATGAAAAGGTGGGGATATCTTGGATGAACTACTGGTCCACAGCACAAAATGCTGTGTGCGATATGGCTTTAGCACAAGTGGATGCTGTAATCCTAAATCGTTCTGAGGTGTGCAAGGAATGAGAGCAATCCTGATTAAATAACATGTTTACAGACAATGCCATTGTAGCAAGAGAAGAGCCTTGTGGGATAAAGCTCTGAGTGTTTAGTTACCCCTCCCAATTTGGCATTGCCTCCACATTCAGTATGATGCTATCTAATCAATCACCCAAGTCATTTCCAAAGATATGCAACAACACTGGACCAGGACAGAATCCTGCAAGAATCTACTTATTTGTCTCCAAGATGATAAGGCACAATTGTGAACAATCCTTAAATTCAATCTATCAACCAGCTAGAAATCTAACAGTAGCAGCATCTGGGTCATATCATGCTAGTTTCTCTACAAGAATACCAAGAGTCATCTTGTGAAAGCCTCAGTGAAATCAAGACATACTACATCCATAGCATTCCTCTCATCTATCATGCTTGTAATTCAGTTTTTTAAAAAAGGAATGAGATTAGTTTGGCATTACATTTTAGGAAACCATGCTGGCTCTTGGTCATTGCAGCATTCTGTTTCAATTGCTCATAGACTGATTGTTTAATGATCTGTTCTAAGAGTACATATGTCAAGCTTGTTGGTTGCTGAGTTTCATGTATTTCTGGCCAAAGGATCTTGCCCAACATTTCCTTAACTTTATCCTTAGGCTTATTTCAACTGAGCTTCCCTTTGATTGCCTTCATATAGCTCTTCACACCTTCCAGATACAACACTTGTTTCTCATAGAAGATATGCTGGTAGACACATTAGGGCTACAAATGTTTACTCAATAAACAGTCAATCCAAGAGCAACAATTTAGCTACAGAAGACAAAATAAACTACCTGCAAATGTTTCTCAGTTACAGCAAATCTAAATGTAGTCCTTTACAATCTCACATACCAAAGGGAGAAAACTGTGACTAATAATAGTTAAACAAAACACACTGTAAATTTCTTCATTCTTTTGACTGTTTTTCTCCTTGAATGTGTGTCTCACGGGCTGACATGTACCCAGTTATTGTGGCTTATAAATGCTTGAAAGATATCTCTGGAAAAAGGACTGTGTTCATGAGCACTCCAAAATCAACAAAAGCCTACCATTATTTTTTATGTTTACTGGGCTAGGAGAACAATACTCCACACTGAAACTTAAAAAAACTCTTGTCCTCTGGCAGGTGTGCTGTGTTTTTTTTCTTTTTCTTCTTTTTAATAGCACACTTGAAAAATGGTGAATGCTCTTCAAGCTCTGTTAAAACAGCAGCAACAAAAATAAGTAGTAACAATTTATTCAATAGCTTAAGACAACTGTTCTGTTTTTTTAAGCTACAGAAGTGAACTTTCTAGAAGAAAAAAAACTGAAATAACATAATGGGAAAAAACAAGTATAAAATATGTTAAATGATAAGATGGAAACATCTGTATGTTGCCTGCACAATGTTTCTAAGAACACCTAACATCCTATTAAACCAGCACTAGAAATTGGTTAAAGTTCAACCCACATTTAACATGGGGTTGCTACAAGGCCACTATATTATAACTGAACAAGGAATAGTTCCAATAAAATTCTTGGGAGCTTAAGGTCTTTCATAAAATACATCTGCCCTCCTTCAGTCATGGAACAACATTATAACATTTCAGCAGCTGTTATTACAATTGTCTTTAAACAGGAAGTTCTGTTAAAAGATACAGTGTCATAAAATGGCATAGGGAAAATATACATCCATCATACTGTTGCCTCAAATTAGCCACAATGAAGTACATCACATTCCTTCTCTGAATCAAAATTCAGTAGCCCTGATGCCAAGTGCAGTGGAACATGAGTATTCTTAAAGCAAATTACTTCTCCAAATTACTAGTAAAATGAAGAATTGGAATTTATCAACTTTACCTGTTCCAAGTAATGTAATGACAGATTGATATATCTGGCCTCTGTCAGCAGCTGGCCTCCAACTCCAGTCTTCCCAACACGCTCAGAACCAGCCAGATCCACTAAGTGTAATTTAGAGCGTCGAATGGTTGCAGATCCTGGTTCTTTGCTCGAGATGTGAATGGTAAAAATGCAATGTGAACGTGTAGAAGCTTGATTCATTGGCGTCTGTGAGGGAAAGAATGCCATATAATTCACACAACAGGACCTAACCTGTAGATATTCACAAATCTGTCACTTGAGGTCCAAGTGACCTCCATGGCTGTTAGCTTTGATTAATACAATAGCAACAACCCTACCAGGACAGAAAAAAGCCCTGCTACAGTTATCCATGCAGTGGGGACTCATCTGAGTTTCTGCAATGTGCCACATTAAGATGGCCCAAAAGCTTCCATAGACACAGAATTCTGGGTCTAAACATTTGTACCACATCATACCAGGGATATGTCAACTACACTGCTTATCAGTTAGTCTCCAGGCCCAAGGCAAATTTTTGATATATGACCTATAAAGTGCGAAATGGCTTGCCAACACTATATCTGGAAGGAGCATCTTGTTCCATATGTTCCTGCCCAACTGTTACAGAGATTGTTCTGTGGGTAACATCTGGCTACCCAAGAAACAGTCTTCTCCAGAGTGCCTCCTGTTTCTGGAATGAACCTGTACAGGAGATCCATCCAGAGATCTCATTATTTACATGTGGAAGCCAGGCTACCACTTTTCTTTTCATTTGGTCTTTACATTTGGTCTTTCATTTGTTATTCTTATTTTTCACTTTGTGGCTTGTTTGTTTGAGCTTGTTTTTGTTTTGTTTTTGTTTTTGTTTCAGCAAAATATCATTTTAAGATTTTCATACTAGAATTTGTCTCTCTCGTTATTTTGCGTGTTTTGTTGGTTTCTGATTGACTGTTTTAGACTAAGCATTTGTCTGTTAAGCAGCACATAAACACATAAAAGTGGGTCTAAATTAAAATGTAGGTCATAAAGATGAGATTTCTATGAGTGGAGTTTCCACCACAGTGCGTTCAGCTGGAACAAGGGAAGAGAGATTATTGTTGTTGACTCCTTTCTTCTTTAGCTCTCAGAAACACCTTACACTTTATTCTGGATAGTTCCTCAGTCCTCCAGAATAGCTTTTCATAAGGAATTAATAACAAATTTGCTAATTGCAGTGAGATTAATAATAGCAAAAAAATGGAAAACAAATGAAAAATTTCAAATAGAGGAATGGTATAAAGAAGTGTGGAAAATTGCAATTAATGATAAATTAACATGTAGAATTAGATTTATGAAAGGTTTAGTAAAAGGGAATGATTTTGAAGAAATTTGGAAAACATTCTTGGAAAAAGCTTTGATAAGAGATGGTAAAGGTACCCTTTCACAAGAAGAATGGCAATTTTGGAAAGTGGATTAAATAAAAAGTTGGCTCTGGGGGGTGGGTAATCATTTTTTTTTTTATTATGTGTGTGTGTTAAACATGTAATGTATTGATTAAATTGGATATGTGATGTTCAATTTTGTTAAGAGAAAAAAAAAAGTTAAAAGATAAATGGCTTTGGGGAATGGTTACCTTTAGAGATAGTTCGATATGTTAAGCAATAAGATTATATTTAGTAATAGTAATAGTTTAAGTGGAAGCGAAAAATATAGAATTAAGAATGAAACTATTATAATAAAAATGAATATAATGAGAATAAGAATTAAAGATAGGTAACAAAAATATACAAGCAGTATGATATAGAATAAGCTGAATAAGTTTATGATTTTAAGGGTAAAAGAGAAAAATAATAATGTAAGTTTGTATTTTTTTATTATTATTTTTTTGTTTTTTGTTTTTTGCTCCACTATTATGTACCAACACATGGTGTTTTAATTTTTTTTTGTTTTTTTTTTTTGGTATATAATCAATAAAAATTATAAAAAAAAAAAAGAATAGCTTTTCATGAAATACAGGGAGCAACAGGTAGAAGTTGTCTCTCTGTTTTCTACAGTGGGACCCTCTACGGGGAGCAGCTCTTCTCAGAGGGCATGCCTGGATCAAACGCTTTAAGAACACAAGAAATCCTCCAAATCAGGCAAAAGTTTCACTTAATCCGGCATCTATTTCCCACCGAAACCAACCAGAAGCCTTCAGGAAGCAAGCAAGGAATAAAAGAGGCAAAAATCTTGCAATGTTGTTCCCTCTAGCAAATGATAATCAGTCCATGATGCTTTTGAATAAGGAGAGTCTATCAGTTAACAGGAGGAATTTCACAGTTAATACCTGTTAATAAATGTACTTTTTCAAATTAGTCCAATACCTTTTTAAAGCCACCAAAGCTAGTGGACTATCACCACACCTCTGGCAGTAAGTCTGAAACACTGATTTTGGTCTGTGCAAAAAAGTTCTGCCTCGTCTATCCTGAATCAACTGTCAATCAGTTTCATCAGGTAATAAGTTGAACCATATGGGAGAGTGAAACAGAGATATCTGAAAACAAATGTCAGTCTTACTTAGAGTAAACCCAACCAAATGTGTATGAGTTTTTAGTCACAAGCAACCTAAGTCCCATTGATTTCAGTTGCTCTATTTTATATAGCACTAATGTTTGATCTAGCTTATGTAGAAATCCATTTTCATAAAAACACCCTAAATTTTACTAGCAAAACTTGAGTGTCTCCTCATCATGCACTGTTTATTTCATAAAACAAAGGAAACCATTGGTACATAAGAAAAATTTAAAATCTGTGTTCAACCCCTTATGAGAACTAACCCCAAAATGCACAGAATTAGAAGTATAGTCAAATTTTTGAAATGATAATCAGGAAAGATGTTCAAAAAAGTCATGAGGGCGAGAAAGGTTGACTTAATAGTGAAATCATGAAGTCTGTTTATGTCATGCTTCTGCTCCTGTAGATATGGCCTGCCACAACATAAAACTTGAACATTAAAATATGCAAATAAAAACATAAGCTATTAAGGGGATGCAATAACAGAACACTAATGTAACTATAATACTTCCTCCCCTTTAGCTTTTTTGCTCATACCACCCACATATTGATTCTTGGCACAAAGTAACCGTAACAGAAAAAAAGGGACAATCTTCACTGTGGACTTAAAACTGCCATGAAGTTTTTGCTGATGGTTTCCAAACTTTGCTTCATTCTGTTGGTCTTGGACATGTGTTTCTGAAGTCAAACAAGATGAAAGAGAATGAATGGGCAAATTTCATAACAGAAGGTCTGTACAGTCCTCTCCCCACATTCCCAGGTTTCACCTTCATGAAATTGATTATTTGTAAAGTGCCTACTTCTGTTACCCTGATTTCTGGGGGTCCCAGGAGGGACACCTAAGTGCACTCCAAATATTAATAAGTTGGGGGAATTAGCAAGCAGCACAAGCTAGCAATATGAGAGGCAGGTAACCCTATGTTTACGGGGTCAGGCTGTGACAAGAACTAGGCAAGTTGTTCAATTAAAAGATTTTTTTTTTCATTTGTATCCCGCCTCTCCATATGGATCGAGGCGGTGAACAACTTACAAATAGCATGTATTTCGATACATTTCTATACATGCCCCCAACAAGCTGGGTACTCATTTTACCGACCTGCGGAAGGATGGAAGGCTGAATCAACCTTGGAGCCGGGCAGGATCGAACTCACAACCTTGTGGCTTGCAGTACTGGCATTTAACCACTGCGCCACCAGGGCTCCTTCTTATTAAAACTCTCCTTAATAAAACAAACAATGACATACGCACTCACGCACTCACCCAAGAACTATAGAAGCAGAAGGTGAGGAAAATTGATAGGGTTTTTCAGAGGGTTTTCTGAGGTGATACTCCATCTGATCCTGCAATCCGGGATAGGAGAAATAGAGTTCGATGCTGGGGATCGTAGTAGCTCAGCACCTGGAGGCTGAGGAGAGGCTCGCTGAACAGAGTGGCAGCAGTTCGGGATGCAAGGCACGAGCATTCCAACAAGGAGCTCAAACTTGGGGTTTTTATAGGGAAGATTGTACCTGGAGGCTAGCCCTCTCCCAAGATAGGGATTTGAGTGTAGGCAAAGCCTCCAAAAGGTCAAAATCAGAATTGATGAGATTTAGCCAGCATTCCCAATTGTTAGAACAGTATGCAGATGAGTAGCGCTTACCGTTTGTATAGAGAAAGCAGTTTAAGGCTGAGAGTCCTTGCATTAGCTTAATGGTCGGCTGTGTCTGGAGGGCACTACCGGCTGTGCAACAGATAGTTGTTTACTGGCCTAGACCTAGCGTGCATAATTAAGGCCATGTGGCCATGCCTGCCTACACAGGCTTTTCGTGACCCTTTCGGACATGTGGAGTTCATCTTATGGAGTGCCATGTGGAAATATTAAACATAAACAATATGCAATTGTAGACCTAGGGCTGGGGCCAGATAACCACAGTAACACTTGTCTCCCCCATTGTCTCCTTCCCATTCCCCTACCTTTTGCCTAGATGCATATGTCTTCCTTCCACAGACATGGGCAAAAGGTAAGCAAATGGCACAGGGTAGCCCCACCCCATGCCCTCTCCATTCATGTGGCTACCCTTTTACAATTAACTTGCCTGTTGTCCAGGTACATGAAAAGCAGTGTGCCCAGGGAATGGGAGGGGAAGCCCTGGAAGAAAATAGGAGGGGGAGCACTCACTTGGAGTGGGGAAGTTGTTTGAGGTTTTTTGACTTTTACAAGGGTTCTGCACCTTGAACCCCCTCAAAAGTCAACCGCCCATTGTATTGTAAATGTATTTTTTTCTAAAAAAAAAAAGATGAATTCCAGTGACATACAAATAGCTTCTTGATAAAAGAAATGTATGACATCATAAGCTACAAACTTCCAATCCTTCATTCTATCCGGAGAAGAGCATAAATGCACACGTTATTCAACTGAACCACAGATTTAAATAGACTGCTTTATTTGCTTGCATGTCAGCTACTGTACTTCTTTTCCCCCCATAATAACGCATCAATTGCAACTGCATAGTTTTTAAACTATGACATAATATCCAATGAGGTTCATTCTAGGTCAATCCTTGTTTGCTCAGTAGTGGTATTTCAATGTGTGGATATAACAAGCCTTGCAGCTTTGAGCAATCTTTAATATCACATCAGTTTCTGGTTAGAAAATTGCTGCAGAGCTATTTCAGATTTTTATTCCCGTACATTTCTAGTACTGTGGTATTATGAAAACTACACAGCTTTGCCAAAATTTAAAAAAAGATTAGATACCAGATTCAAATGTTTGTGATGACAGGCAATAATATGTAAAAGTAATAACACATTTCCATTCCACAGCTATGTGGATCACTACCATAAAATCTGAAAGAACTGAATGACATTGTGCATTTTATTAGAAGTATTTGGAGAAATATAGGTCAAGTGAACCAAACATACAAACTATTTCCAATATAACTTGTTTTTTTTTAAAAAAAAAAATATTTTTGTGCCTTCAAAGGTCAAACAAAGTACAAATTAGCTCTACACATCTTTTAAAGTATCTCCACAGGATTTTTATTTTGGATCAATAGAAGCATTGATTCAGTTCATTCTTACAGCCTGCTGAAGGACTAAATAGAAACATTACTGTTTGGATGGCCCAGAGTTCTCTTCTTCCATATCACTATCTTTTTCAAAAACAGGGGAAAAAATGATTTTTCAATTGATCAATATCACAATATTGATCCAGATATCCCCTTACACTTTCTGTGAATTTTCAAAATTTTTGGAAAGTCCTTGCTCTTGCTGCATTTGCAATCCTGAGAATGGCTTCATTAATCTACACAAGCATACAGAAAAGGATTCCTAATGCACTACCAGATTCAGCCTTTTTATATGAATTCATCCAATTCTAAGACTTTAATATTGTCAAAGAGTATCATTCTGCATCTCTGGCTGTTCTCCAGGATTTACATTTATACAAGGACATAAGAAGAGCCATGCTGGCTGGATCAGACAAAAAGACCGTTTGCACAGTGGCCAACCATTTGTTTAATGGAAGCAGGAAGCATTCCCATCCTGTTCAAGGAAGCCCAGGAACAGGACAGGAATGTAATAGCATTCAGAAAATGATATACACATATATACACATACATACCTGGTACTGGAGGGATATGTAAGTACCATGAAGAGTAATTAGCTACCGCTAGCTGCACACTCTCTGAATTTGTCTTTTAAAAAAATGTTAAACACTGGATGCCATCACTTCTTGTAAAATGTTCCTCACTTCAGTTATATGCTATGCAAAGATGTACTTTTTTTTTACCTTGCCTTTTGATCTTTCCTGGATCTCCCACCATTCAACTCAGTGGATGACTCTGAGTTCTTGTATTAGGTAGGTAGATTTTCAGTGGAAAAAGACTTACAAAAGATCTGGTTGAAGGTAGGTCACGGCCCATTTTAAGTTCAATTTTTTTGGCAGCAAGGGCATGAAGATGCTGCTATTCTCTGCCACTGTTACATCACCACAGTGACATTCCAGTCTCAGTAACAGTGTGATGAGTTTGCAAGACACTTCTCTGGTACCAATGCCCACATCTGTTCTGATTCTGTGCTGAGAACAGATGCTGAAGTGATGATTAAGGCAGCCATTTGCTTACTTTTGATGGATATTTCCTCTTGTTCAGCCTAAGAATGTGGACAGTTTGCATGAAAGGTAAGGTTTGCATTTGTTGAGGCTATCCTTGAAAGCCTCAGTGAAAGCTATCAAAAGAATAGCAAGTAGTTAGGTGGAAATGACTGCAAACGTTTTTAAAAGGTGTGGCTGTGTCTCATTTCCTAAAAGAAACTGTGGTGAAACACCCTTTTTTTAAAAAAAAAAATGGACCCAATCACCAAAGATAATTATCAGATAATTTCTTGTATTCTCTGAATATATTTCTTGATTATAGATGATTTAGACTTTCTTAAACTCAGATTTTTTTAATTTGGATCATTCTTAAACTTGGTTCAGGCTTCGTTTCAGGACAGAAACAGCCTTGAACATCTTCATGGAAGACATAAACCGGGAACCAGACAGGAAGAATGAATACTGGTCTAATTCTCCCAGGCTTCAAAATAACACTCATTATCATCAACCTTAGTATACTCCTGAAAGTTTGGTGTAATATGGAACTGGGGGCACTGTTTTGCCCTTCTCTTGGTCTTAGTTGCCTATGTTCTTCCAGAAGAATGTGCTGGCAATCTATTTTAGTTTTTCAGCTATTGATCCAGCCACACTATTGACCTAGCCAGACATAGACTTCAAGGTTCTATTATGTCCCCTGCACTTTTAAAAGTCAAATCAATCAGCTAGGAGAGACCATCTGCACTTCGGGGTTCAAGTTCATTATTATGTTGGTGACATAAAGCTCTCCCCTTTTAAGTTGTGCCAAGATGTTGGGTTCTAACATCTGGTCACTTTAGTGGTTGACATGATTTAGCTAGCTCCACTAGATCATATGCCCCTGAAGTGCTGTGCCTGAGAGGAGAGGCTTCCTCTGTTAAGCAAATGGGCTCCCTGATCCATGGGGAACTTGAAGACTGTGGCCATTTCCACATTCGAGTGTTATAACGCTGTTATCCCACATTCAACATCCTATGGAATCTTGGGGTTTGCAGTTTCGGGAGGGGCCAGACAGCCCCTCCCAAAACTGCAAACCCCAGGATCCATAGGATGTTGAAAGTGGGATAACAACGCTATAACACTCGAGTGCGGAAATGGCCTGTGTATGAGCCAAGATCAGGTCCCGTGAAATATCTACTTGGGAACAGAGCAGCCACAGCAGGTCCCAGGGATCTAGAAGAATCACTCGCTTTGGTGGAACCAGGAGTGAAGATATTTCACCCCCCAATATGGACCTTACATTTCAGCGTCCAGACCTCTTATATGTATATAATTTTCTTAGCTATATTTTTGCTCACAGAAACAAGAAGCCCTTTGCTTGCTGCAGCTGTATTTTGCCTATTGTCTTAATGCTCTCTTGGGCTTGGATTTAAAGAGACAATACTTCTTTTCTTCAATCGCTATTGGCATTATATGAGACTAAGTTAAGTACTTAAGTTTTTCTTCTTTCTTTACCTATGTTTACCTTGGGTTTATATATCTTTTTTGTGTATTTGGATTTTGGAAACATTCTGGATTTGGATGTGGATTGTGAACTTTTCCCCTCTTTGATCTTTAAAGGACTGATTGCCTTTCTTCTGATGTTGAACCGTCTGTACTGTTTGGCTATTTTTGGAAGTGCATCATAGTACTAGACTTGTATTAATTATACAATGAGACTTTGTTTTTACTACTAAGACAATAATATTGGATACTATGAAGATGAAACTGTTAAAATTATTTTCCTAGTCTATCTGATGAGCAGTGTTATGCTAATTTTAACATCTCTGGGAAAGCATACAACTCTCCTGTTATCAAACATTTTGAGTACACAGCCTTATTATTTTGGAGTACAGGACACATTGAATGGAATTTATTATGCCTTCTAACTTGGATTGTGATATTCAAATTAGAAATGACCCAGGAAAGACTGAAGAGATACCTAAATATTTATGCTTTTTTTTTAAAAAAACTGAATTTAGACAAATTAATGTAACCACTAAAGAAAAGTGTGATGAACTTACCAAAATGTCACAAGTATCACAAAAGCCTGAAGACTGTTTAGACAAAGATGAGGAGTTTAAAACCCAACAGATGGCTGAAGTGGCATGTTGGTAGGTTGAGGAAAAAGAAAATACAACACAACCTTTGCAAGACCCGATGTGATTCAGAAATCATGTCTACACAAAGTGAGACAAACACTCAGCATGGCAGGGACAGAGTCAACACAGTTGATTTTGGAAAAATGAAGAATGTCAGGGATGTCACAAATCAGTCTATAATTGTGAAATTGAATGGCAACTTGGATTGTGAATTGATTTCATTTTGGAGAATGTATGATGACAACTGGCCTGTGAATTTACAAGAAGCCTTACCTGGGAAAGAGAATAACAATACATTGATGGATTTACTAATGACACAGACCATGCATGATTGCCTTGGTAAAAGGCCTCTTAGAAATATTCAAATATGATCTACTACTTTGAAAAAATAGAAATGGAAGAAGGTGTCTGATGAAGAAAATGGTTTATGATTTATGGTTTGTGAAATTGGTATATAAGTTACTACAGGAAAAAGTTATGAAGGGATTGAAGATGTTTTTTCTGATTTTAAAGATAGCTTTTTTCTCTATTAAAGTCTTCACTTTAAATTTGGTATCTCTATTATAACAGGAAGAGTAATTGGAAAATAGTTTTAATTCATTTGTTGTTTTTAAAGCTATTTACTATATTAGAGAACGATCATTTTAAGAATTACTAATATAGAATAGAATAAGAATAAGGTATTCATGATCAAAACTGCTTAGCAATTATTCATTTTTTTAAAAAATGATCCCCAGTAAGCAAGTTAGAATTGTTATTAACAACCTATTTGGTACTATTAATTACTAATTTTCTAAGTTTAGAAACACTATGAAAATAAATAAAGGGCAACAAGTATTAACTCCAGCTGTATTTTAGGATCTAATGGTTAGTTATTATTGCTGGATTACTATTTGCTGTTGGTAGCAGGGGTGGGAACCAATTTTTAGTTATGTGTAGTTATGTCGTCCTGTCCCCAATGCTATTTAACATCTACATGAAACCGCTGGGAGAGATCATCAGGAGGCATGGAGCAAGGTGCTATCAGTATGCTGATGACACCCAGATATATCTCTCCATGTCTCAGATAATAGCATCAACTAAGGGTGGCATCTCGCCTCTAAACGAATGCCTTGAAGCAGTAATGGACTGGATGAGGAAAAACAGACTGAAGCTGAATCCACATAAGACGGAGGTACTCGCTGTTAAGGGCCCTAGCCCAGGTATGGAGGTCTGTCAACCTGTTCTAGACGGGTTTACACTTCCCCTGAAAGACTGTGTCCACAGCTTGGGGGTGCTCCTGGACTCGCCACTTTGGATGACAGCTCAAATAGATGCGGCGGCCAGGAGTGCCTGCTATCAGCTTCGGCTGATACGCCAGCTGCGCCCCTTCCTGGACCTGGAACACCTACAAACAGTGGTGCATGCGCTGGTAACTTCATGGCTTGACTTCTGCAATGCACTCTACATAGGGCTATACATGTGCTTAGTCCAGAAACTTCAATTAGTTCAGAATATGGCAGCCAGGTTGGTCACCGGTAGACCTAAAACTGACCACATAACACCAATTCTGAAGTCTTTACATTGGCTGCCTATTAGTTTCCGGGCACAGTACAAGGTGTTGGTTCTCACCTTTAAAGCCCTTTATGGCTTGGGGCCAGCCTACCTGCGGGATCACTTTCTCCCATATAATCCGCCCCGCACATTAAGGTCCTCTGGGAGGAATTTACTGCAGCCAGTCAGAACTAGGTTGGCTGCGGTTACCCAGAGGACCTTCTCTTCTATCGCTCCCAAGTTATGGAATGGCCTGCCGGAGGAGACCCGGCATATTACCAGTCTTGACTGCTTTAAAAAAGCAATCAAGACTGTTCTCTTCCAACAGGCCTTCCCAGACTAGTATTCCACCACCTCCCACCAACTGTCCTCCTGTTCTTTAATGTAGTTAATGTGTTTTAGGGGGTTGGTTTTGGAGGGGTTGGTGGGTGGGGAGGATTGGTTATTTTTTAATGCTTTTAATGTATTTAATGTACTGTTGTACTACCGCCTCGATCCATGGGGAGAGGCGGGATATAGATTTTTTATTATTATTATTATTATTATTATTATTATTATTATTATTATTATTTTGTTGTTGTTGTTTAGTTCAATATTTGTTGTTTTATATATATAAATATTAAAAAATGTAATATTGTATTGTTGTGTAGTTTAGTTTTAAGGCTTATTTCTTGGTATAGTTATTTTTGCAGTGTTACTGTGTTTTTTTAATATTGCCTTTCTTTGTGTCTTCCTTGTCTCTTTCATTATTCAAAATAAAAAATGACCAAAATACACAAGTTTTGCCAAGATGTTTCATCTTGCTTGCTGGTCAGCCAACCTATTATCTAGACATAGTGATGGACTGGATATCAGTTCAGTTCAGACAAGAGAGGGTTAATTTTGTCAACAGACAAGCTAATACAGAAATATGGCCTATTTTTAATGGGGCTGAACTGCTTGTGCTGTAAAATGAAGTTCACAGAAGGGTGTGTTTCTGATCATGGTATTGCTCCTAGAGAAAGCTCCTGTCCCCACGATTTTCTCTGCAGAGGGGAAGGCAAAACTGGATGATCTGTCCCATAATCACCTTGTTTAGACTGAACTGACATGGTCTAGTAAGGACCACTCTTGAACATTGTTTAGAAACTGCAGATTTGAACTTTGGTCTCCAGAGCCAGAGCCCAAGTCTCAAACCACTCTGCCATGCTCGCCCTCATATTCTTAAGTATATGCAAGTTTAATGAAAATTGTTTAAACAGAAACAGCTCCCAAAATGAAACCAGCCATAACTCTCTATGATCATCTCCAAATATTTAAGTCTTTAGTTCCCACTGAATCATCATATGTAAATTCTGCCAAAACTCTTTGCTGTAGCAAATCCCAAACACAAGTGTCTGTCTCCCAAAATGAAGCAACGGAGAACTAGAGTAATAAAATCATGTACTGAAACATTTCCTCTCTCATTAAAATAGGCTATGTTTGCATTAAGGAAAAATGAATACTGAGTTGGAGACTGGATAGCATGCCTGCTTTGATCTAGCATCCTAACAAAACAGGATTTGTGATTTCTAAAGCTATTGCATACTATGAATCATTATTTCAACCTTTTTTAGGTTGGATGATAAATGAAATTCTGCAAAGAACTACACAGACCATAAAGCCCCTTTCAGTTTGAAAGACATACCTAATTTTGAAAGCACTGTAAATAGTAAAGACACTCTTTAGTTTAGCTCCATTTCATTTGTGTTGGCTGAGTTGCATAAAGAAAGTGAAATCCACCAGGAAATCCACCATTGGACATTTCCTTGTCTCAGGAACTTGCCAAGTGGTGAAGTGATATCAGGAAGACATGCTAAGGTTCTTTCCCTGGAAAGAAATCTGTAAGCCAGAAGAAGATAGTACAACTCTCCTCACTATTTGTCTTACAAAAATAAACAGCTATGGCTTCATTATGTCTTGCTGTTTTAATTCCTGTGAGTAAAGATTCAGTGAATTGATTTCCAGAAGGTTTTTTTTTTTTAATCAAAAATCATGCAGGATCATCACAGGGGCAAGAACTGAACAGTCAGGCAGAAAGCAATTCTGTGCCATGGTCCCAGCAGCTGGAGAGATGCCATCCCTTCATGGCAACTGCCACTGCCATGACCTCTGAGGGAGAGAACAGCAGTCAGTGTTTCTGGACTTAGTCCCTTCTCCCACTGCCATCCCCTTTTCCTTGTGTGTGTTTTATAGTGTAGGCCTGAGGGCAGGGAACTCTCAGATTAACCCTTTGTAAACCACTCTAGGAGCCTTTTGGCTGAAGGACAGGTTACAAATGCTCTAAACAAACAAACCAATATATAAAAACACTCCCACAACTGCTGTAGTTCTCTATTCCTGTACTAGAGAAACGGCAGCACACAGGATTTGAAGTCTGTATGGACAAAGAAGCTTGAGTGGTGGCCATGGGGGCAGAAGCTGATAAGGAAAAGAAATAGAGCAGAAACAGTTATATTTACCTGAAAGACCTCTATTTCACAGTTGGTTGTCAAAAATTAAAACAATGCTTTGGGCACAGAGTACCCCCAGAGTTCACAAAAACAGAGCATTACTCTTCATGCTGTTTAGGTACTCCTGAACACCAAACTATCAAGAGACAGTCAGATAAATTAAATATGCATGGCAATAACAGGAAGAATCAGTATCATTGCGGATTGCAGAGACATTGTAATTTTAGTTAAAGATAAATTTTCCTTGAGTTACCAAAAATGTTTTTAAAATTGTAAATTCAGTTCAAGATTTTTTTTTGGGGGGGGATATCTTCTCAAAACCATAACCTTTCTTTCTGATCACCTCCCCTGGATTTAACACTGGTAACATGCACAGTGCGTGGTCTCACAACTCTATTTTTGCAGGCATTACTCTCTTTTCTAGTGAGTCATGACTTCACAAAGACTTGATGGCCATTTCCGCACTAGACGGTTATAGTGCTATTATTCTACTTTCGACATCCTCTGGAATCCTGGGGTTTGCAAATGCCAGGATTCCACAGAACGTTGAAAGTGGAGTAATAGCACTATAACAGTCTAGTGCAGAAATGGCCAATGTCTTCACCAAGTCTCAGTTTAGTCACCTTGTCTTCTAGGGAGAGTTCAGGTTAGATTTGCTCTAGGACCCATTCATTAGTCTTTTTAGCAGTCCAAAGTATCCACAGAACTCTTCTCCAGCACCACATTTCAAATGAGTTGATTTTCTTCCCATAAACCTTCCTCACTGGCCAGTTTTCATAACCACACATAGAAATTGGAAATACGATAGCATGGGCCACTCTAACACTAGTATCCAATTATGTATTTTTACACTTCAGGATCTTATCTAGCTCCTTCATAACTATCTTCCAAGCCCCAGTTTTTTTCTGATTTCTTGACTGGAGTCTCTATTCTGATTAATGACTGAGCCAAGGTATGGAAAACCTTCAACTATTTTAATATCTTCACTGTCTATTTTAAGGTTACATAAATTATCTGTGGTCAATATTTTTGATATTGTTCAACTGCAAACCTGCTTTGTACATGTTTCCTTGATTTTTTTCCATAATCATTCCCATTCAATGGCTATTTTCTACTAGTAATATGGTATAACCTGCATATCTTAAATTGTTGTTGTTCCTTCTTTGAATTTTCATGCCTCTTTCCTCCAAGTCTAACCTTACTTTATGTATGATACGTTCAGCATACTAATGGAGATAAAATGTGCCCTTACTTGTCCCACTGACAATTGCAATTCATTTCATTTGTCTGTATTGTGTCCCATTACGGTAGCCTCTTCTCCCAAGTACAGGTCATGCAACAGGGCAATCAAATGCACTTCCGTTTTTTTAAAAGCAATCCATAGCTTTTTGTGACCTGCACAATCAAAGGCTCTGCTATAATCTATAAAGCACAGGCTGATTTTCTTTGAAATTCTTTGGCACACTCCATTATACAACATATGTTTGCAATATTTTCCCTAGTGCCTCTTACCCTCTTGAACCCACTTTGGACAGCTGGCATTTCTTGCTTCATACACAGCAAAAGTCATTGTTGTAGAATTCTGAACGTCCCCTTGTACGGGAAACAAATGCAATGGTCCTGTGCTCACTGCAATCTCACATTTTTGGGGGACTGGAATGTATATCGAGAATTTCCAATCTGTGGGCCATTCACTTGTCTTCCATACTTGTTGACAGATTTCAGTTAGAACCAGAGTAGACTCTGTTTCTGTAGCTTGAAACATCCCCATTGGTATGTCATCTGCTCCTGACGATTTATTTGCACTGAGTGAAGTTTCCACTTCACTCTCTAAAATTGTAGGTTCATTTTCAAATCGTTCTTCCTTGAATGAATCTGTCATCCTTTCATCTCTTTTATATAGTTCTACTGTGTGTTGTTTCAATCGGGTTTTTATCTGTACTTGGTCATGTAATGTGGTGGGGTTTTTTTGGTCATCTTCTATTTCTATGCATTGATTAATATAATAGTTCTCCTTGTCTCTATGCACAAGTCACTGAACAGTTGCATTCAGGGTTCTGACTTTATTTCTGTCAATTCTCCATCTACTGCTTCCACTTACATAGTCTATTTGATTTCTATTTTGGCCATCAGATGATACTTATCTATACAGCCTCCTCTTTGTTTCCTTGAAAAATGTGTTTGTAATAAACAGCCTATTGGTCTCTCCTGATTTGTATATTGACCCCAGGCCAGATTTTTCTACCATCTTTGATTATACTTTGTTTCCTACTTTTGCATTCCATCACCAATGATCAACAATAAGCCCTGTTTTGGTATATGATCAATTTCCTCCTAGACTCCAACACAGAATCTTTCAATTTTTCTTCTTCCGTCCTTGTAGTTGGAACATGAACATGGATTATGGTTATATTGATGGACTGTCCCTGAAGTCATATTGATATGATTTGGTCAGATTTTGCATTATATCCTTTGATTGCTTTTGCAACATATCTCCTGAAAATTAATTAATTACACTCTATTTCTTCTTAGATTTTCATTTCCTGAGTAAAATATTCTGTAATTATCTGATTCAAAATGTCACATTCTTGTGCAATTAAATTCACTCACTGTAAGTACTTTAATGTTTCTGTGTTCCATTTCCTGTTTTACTATGTCCAACTTCCCCTAACTCATTCAATGTTTCTACAATATATATTGTGCAGCTTTGGACTTTCCTTTCACCTCTGAGCATATCAACAGCTGCATATCATTTCAGCTTGAGTCCAACTGCGTCATTAGACACAGTGCTACTTGTGGCTGCCCTCTGCTGTATCCAGCTTGTTGAGTTCCATGTGACCTGGGAGTTTCATCTTCTGCCATTATCTCTTGTTTGATTCTGGATTGTCTCATCATGGGGTTTTTGTGGTAAAAGGCATTCAAAAGATGTTTATTGTGCCTCCTTCTGCACAACACTAACAAACCGTAGCTATGGTGCCACTCCTTTGATTCTGAGATTCTCCACTATGGTCACCCCACCACTACTGCTGCTCCCCAGTAGCTGTTTGGCACATTTAGTCTGGCTCTTTAGAAAAACCTTGCCTGACACAGAAGATGCTACCAGCAGCACTGCTGCCATCAGCACAACCTCTTGTCTCACAAGAACACTCAAGCCACCACCACAGAAAGGCAGTGCCACTGGTAAAGGGTGGCTTTTTACCTCTGATTAATTTGTGTTTAGCTGGCTTGAGAGGGGAGTGTAGTCATACAGTACACAAATGCAAGCTACTTTTATTGACAGAGAAGTGGAATTGACTGATATGTATAAAAATAAGCTTGCTTTAAAACTGAGCCCTTTTCCCCACCAAGACCTTTGGACTCCTCTTTTTGGGGGGTGACACAGAAATCAGGCAAGTATTTACATGTTTTCCACAGTTGCAAGGAATAATTCACAATAATTTAATCAAAGTAGAAGGCATGTACAGGCTCCCCCCACTTATTCAACAGGGTAGAGACAAGAGCCCTGTCAAAAAGTGGAAATCATCAAAAAGCAGGAGACACCTATACAAGTGCAGCCATCTGCTCAAAAGTGGCATCTCAGATCAACGATTCCATTCCATCATCCATTCTGCTGCCATCAATCCTTGGAAGAGACAGGTGGATTCAAAATAAAAGGAAAGGGTTGAGGCATCTATAAATAATGCATCTAGACTTTCTTGCTATTACCCTTCTGCAGAGCAACAAAGAAGGGTGATATATAAGCAGAGATCAGGGTTTTTTCTTCTTTTCATGCAAAAATAAACAACATCAAAACGTGGGAAAAATTCTGCTTTCATTGTAAAACCACACAAGCACCTGTGGCATTCCCATGATGCTTTGGGAGGGAATCTGTGTTCAGTACGCCACCTGTTGCTCTGGCACCCCAACTACCCTCAGCCTACCCAGTCCAGTATCACCCCTTCTGTTCCCACCATTGCTAGCAATGCTGTTCTCCACTCAGGCTTTTGCAGAGTTGATCGCTCTACCCATTGGGATGGATACTCTTTCCAATTACAATCAAAACCCCTATATTTGACAAATGATCAAAAGTGGACCACATGTTGAACAAAATAGGTTCTGGTAATAATTTAAAAGCACTGAAAGGGTGAGCTGTGAAAAAGTGGACCACTGAAAGGTAGGGGACACCTGTACACACCACACATTGGACGAAGGTAGACTGGCATCTACTGGTTGATCACTGAGTGATCTGCAGAGGATTTGCAAGGAGTTCTGACTTTCAGTCACTTAATAGTAGCAATAATATAATCTTATGCACTTAAATTTAGCTGCTAAAATAAAGAAAGCTTGAGGTAACTAGGAATGGTATTTCATATGAAAGGACTGTAAACTCAGTTCAGTTTTGATACCAAAACCAAGTTCCTATCCCCATTTGCCGAGAGGCCTATTGTCTCATTATGGTTTTTTTGTGGTAAAAGGCATTCAAAAGGTGTTTACCATGCCTCCTTCCGCAAAACACTAAGCAGTAGCTATGGTGCCACTTCTAACTCCAATTCTAAGTGTGTGGCCCTTTCCGCACCAGGCTATTAAAACGGCACAGAGTGACCTCCAACAGAGGTCTTCTGCACCGTGGAGTGGACTGGGGCGGATTACTTTTTGTAGTTCTGCACCTCAGTCCGGTTCGGAGCGACCAGGACTGGTCGCACAGCGTGCTTTTTAAAAACCTCTCTGTCACCGCACTCCGGTGCAGATTTGCAGGCGCACATTTTGGACACCGGAGCAGTGCGGAGCGATGAGCTCGCACTGCTCCTCGTCCTGATGGACTCGCCCGGATGCTGAAGAAATCCAGTGAGTCCTGTTTTTGCGCGGTTCCTTTCCCATGTGTGGAAAGGGCCAGAGTCTCTTACACTGACTCTGGCTGGTGAATGTAAGATTGTAACAACTCTGAAATCTGCTCATCCTTGCACCAGGACTCTTACACCTCTGTTACATTCCAGAACCTTAGACTTGCTCCTGGCAGTCTTTCAGAACAAAATAGATTCCAGAGTCATGGTGTCAGGATACTGTCAAATAAATATGTAGCACAATACATGCATAAGAGAGACAACACATCTAAAATTCCACTGTAATAAGTAACATATCACTTTTAAACTGGTGAGAAAAAGTGGTGGTTGTGGTGCCAACAGCATACAAAACTGTGGCTATAAATAAGTCTCTATTTCACATGCACAAATCACAGCATAGTGCTCATCTGCACCATGCCCCAAACAGCTATCCAACACAATAATGCATATAAACTTTCCGACAAAAGTAATTACTGAAAATGTGTGAAAATCATGGTTAGAATATTACCTATGTACATTCTTGAAAAATATGCTTTTACTTGAATAAAGGGTTTAGCAAAAGATAATCTTCCAACTATCTCACAAAAGATAAAACAGAATCTCTTATTATTTAGAATTATGATGCCAAAAGCATTAATTAACATGCAATTTTTATTCCTTATTTCAAGAAAGCTGTGATGTAGATTGAGGTTTTGAGACTACTCCTAGTGTTCCGGATCTAAAAACATGCTAACTCTCTTAATAACTTTTCCTGAAAATGTTGGCTCTACTGAAAGTACAGGAAAGTAAGCCATAAGCATTTAACTATGTACACCCAGCCTAGAAACTATGTTTTGCAGATGTTTTTTTTTTTTTTTTTTGGGTTTCCATAGTAGCTCCTGAATTTGTCTCTACCAATATAAAGTTGGTAACAATATGACTGTTAAGATCTGCTTGTTGTACACTACTTCATCAGAAATAAAAGAAATACTGACAAGTTAAAAATCAAAGGAATGTTTTACTTCTCTTCTGGATGATAACATAACCAGATATGTAGAGTTAGTATTAACATACATACGCTCTTAAAAAACCAGACCATGACATTTTACGCAAGCCAAAATAAGTGTTCTGAGTGTGCCAAACATTCTTGCTTTCCAGGTGCCAGAAATCAGAAATCTTTTTGCTTTCAGTTTGAAATGCTGCCATTGAAAATGTTATTTTGCCATTCTGAAAACAGCTTACAGATTTCAGGTGAAGAGCTATTCTTGCTGTAGAACAACAATGTTTCAGATCCTTTAAGAATGCTTGTTGTTGATTTTAGTAGATTTTTTCTAACTTTTTGAATATGAATAACATGTCAGAAAGATACCTCATGGTCCCACTTCCAGCACAAACTAAATTTGGTATGGACATGTTTTCTTGTTATTATCCTTCCTCTCCTGGTTTTACACACAGCTTTTCTATATCCATAGCACCATGAAATCTCTTCCTGTCTCCATATAGTGACACCCATACAAAGAAAACTGAATGAAGGGACAGTTCAATGTGAGTTCACATTACCATTCAACCTGAATTTAATAAGGACTCAAAATCATGGGTGTCTATCTCCTATTAAGTCTATGAACTAAGCATGCACTTATCTTTCCATACAGGACAGTTTGAATAAATCTCAACCAATATTAAATCCACTAGGATTTATTTGCATTTTTACACTGAGAGGTACCCGCAAATAACTGATGCCTTGAATAAATTACAACGGAGAAACTACCTATAGTACGGACAGTTGTGATAACTAATTTTGATGCACCTATCTATACCTTCCAGGTAATATACTCACACACAAAGGTGATATTAGACAATAACTGAACTAAGCAAGCATTAAAGAATCCATACACGAATGTGAGATTGCACAAAGCCTTGTGTCCCATTATCATCAATGGATGTGCTAGGTGTGCCAATGCTGTCACAGGTACACACATGTTGAATCCACTGGTGGTAATGGGATGGAGTATTTTCGTTTTTTGTTTTACACAAGAGTTCCTGGAACAGAATCTTCCACATATGTGGAGGATGCACTGCATAATTAAACAAATCTATGAGTTCTTGTGGAATTCAAAGAGAAACTGTTGATCTGTTAACTAAAATGTGCAATCCAGTCAGATTTTATACCACAAGACTGTCCAAAGGAACAGCAGATTTTTAAAAAGGAACTTGAGGGCTAGACTCATGAAATGGTAGCTTAATGTCAGGTTAGTTTAATGTCTGTTCCAGGTAAACTGGTAGATAGGCTTTTATTATTAAAGATAAATGTGTCAAACACATAGAAAGCAAATGCCTGCCAAAAAAGATTCAATATAGTTTCTGCAAAGATAAGCTCTGTCTCATTAAACATTAAACACATGGACAGGAATGATCTGGTAGACATCATTTATTTAGGCTTCCAAATGGCTTTTGACAAAATCCACCATTATAGATTCTGGAGCAACCTTAGTCATGAAACAGGGTCTTTTTTATGGATTAGAAATGGGTTCAATAATAGGAAGAAAAAATTGCATTAAATAGTAAGTTTTTACAATAGACGAATAAAAGGAGTAGGGTCCCACAAGGACCTGTATTGTGACCCATGCTTTTTAACTGCATTCACAAATATCTTAGAGTTAGAGGTAAGTAGTGAGATTGCTGTTTGCTAACAACACTAAAATATTTACAGTTGGCAAGACAGAAACCTACTGTGAAGAGCTCCAAAAGAATCTCTCCAAGCTTGAGGAACCGGAATTAAAATGGTAACTGGAAAGCAATTTATGCAAGTATAAAGTGATGCACACTGGGGTTAAAATTCCAACTATACATATACCCTGTTGAAACGTGAGCTGGCAATGGCTGACCCAGAAAGTGATCTTGGAACTGTGGTGGATAGCTCAGTGAGAGCATAGATGTTGTAAAAAAAGAAAAAAGGAGGAATTCCATGTTCGGCCTAATCAGAAAAAGGTATTGAAACAAATTCCCAGTACCTCATTGCGCCTTTAAAAATCTATGGCACAACCACAATTGGAACACTGTATAAATCAGAGAGGGATATTCAGAAAGTTTAAGGGGCCAGACCAATTCAACTCTGAGGAAAGGTTGCACTTTCTATAAGCTGAGGGAGGGCGGAGCAGTGGTAGAGAACATGTCAGAAAGAGATAAAATTACCGTCAGCTCTACAGTTTCATGGAGGTGGAATTATAGAATCACAGAAATTCAGAGTTGGAAGAGACCACACAGGCCATCCAGTCCAACCCCCTGCCATGCAGGAACACCCTCAAATCAATCCCGACAGATGGCCATCAAGCCTCTGCTTAAAAACCTCCAAGGAAGGAGGCTCCACTACATTCCGAGGCAACAGATTCCACTGCCGGACAGCCCTGACTGTTAGGAAGTTCTTCCTGAGGTTCAGGTGGAATCAGAATAAAAACAAAAATCACAAACACTTTTTTTTTTAACCTGAGAAGACTTCTCTAGGAATCTCTAGGTCCTCCAGCATGATTATACAGTCAACTTCTGGCAGAAGTGGGCCATAGGGTCATTCTGGAGGACCCAGCATTGCCTAGAGAAGTGTTCTCTCTAAGAATCACTAGGACTTCCAGGGCGACCCTATCATTCACTTTTGGCAAGACTAGGCCATAGAACTGTGGTGGAGGACCTAGAGATTCCTAGAGAGAACTTTTTTTCCCTTGTGGCAAGAGGAAATACAGTAAGATTTTATTAAATGAATAAATAAAATAACCCATAAATATTCAAATTCACAAATTCTAATCCTGTGAAAGCAAAGGGCCAATGGTATTCATAGTGTGGAGAAAAGAGAGAGGCCTCTCTTAATGATACTAGAATCGAAGGTCATCCACTGAAGGAGAATAGTGAGAGATTCGTGACATACAAAGGGAAATACTTCTTCACGCAGTGCATAATCAAATGATGAAATTCACCGCAAGAAAAAGTTATGGCTGTCAACTTGCCAGACTTTAAAAAGGGATTATTACACCAATTCATGGAGAACAGGGCTGTAACTACAAACACACATACACACACATACACAATTTTATATACATAACACTCTTGTACAAATGGGAGCTATTTCTCACCTGCAAGAATACAAGTATGGAACATCTATCTTAATTTTGAAATGCACGGAAAAGGTGTTGTACATAGGAAGCTCCATGTGTGCAATGGAGCCCCCATGCCTGAAATGCATTACTGGTCTTAGGCATAATTTAATACATAGTTTTCCTTTTAAGCATGAATGGTGCTAGTATTTTACTCTTTTCCTCTATAATACATTCCATAAAGACATATAATTGTGGGAGGAAAAAAGACATAAGAATGGTTTCTAGCTCTTATTGCAACCACTTCAAATGCAAGCCTGTTAGAAGCTTTAACAGTGTCAGATGAAATGACTATCCTCATCTGTTTATGTGTACTTTTGTGGGACAAACTATAGTCAACACACAGTTTCTGCACTTTTATTGGGAATGTAAAAATTTTAAGTATTTTAAATGCAATGATCAAGTATAACTATAATAATAACCAGTCACCTCACACAAATGGGCAAATGCTCCATTTAGATTCAGCTAAAATTAAGTTAGGATATATAAATTAATACTGTAGACTTCTGCTGGATGCCTGGAAATGAATTGACTTTTTACACATTAATTGTAATCTAGAGCTTTCATTGGATGTTTCTAAACTCACACATCATGAGGAATGTATCAGCATCCCACACATTCAAACAGCCAGATTCCAGAGTTGATAAGTATCTCTCTACTGCCCCACAGTCATTCAGATATGGTTGAAGGGCAGATCCAGGTAAGCTGAAGCTTCAAGGCTGAGAAAGTACTGATGTAGATGAGACATATCAGTCTTAGACAATTCTGTGAGAAGGTCAGAAGCAGCAGAAAAGATGTGATCTATGCTGTGAGTATGTATTTGCCAAATGCCATCATCTTGCTGACCCCAGGGCCTTGTCAGAAGGAATAGGTTAGATTTCTTTTCAATCTTTTCAGCCTTACTTCAAATATTAAGTGATGTTTACCAATCGGGCTAAACACATGCCTTCATGAATCCAGCATTAAAAATCTACTTAGACCTCACTGGCAACTGTATTATAGAATCCTTTCTCATTATATACAATTGCATTCACGTTGGGCAGTCTCACTCAGAGCGAAAGAAACCATCTGTAGTCTACAGACTGAGTATGCAATACCCAAACACTTTAAGAAACATGAGAATGTCAGAAGATCCCCAGTTCCTCAAATACTTCAACAAATGATGACCAATGTCTGTCTATTACAGTGCAAAAACAATAACACAATAAAATAACACATTTAAGGAACGGTTTCAGATCTAGATTTCAAAATTCCTGCAAGAGTACACGCACGCACAATATACTTTAAGCTCATGAACATCTGTGCCAGAAATTTTCCTTAACATCATGCTAATCGGGATCCATGAGTTTAATTAAATATCTATTTAGTACTGGGGCAGGAACCATGTGATTTTCCAAATGTTGAACTGCAAGTTCCATCATAATAGCTTATCATGAAGAATTATGGGACTTGCAGTCCAACAATATCTAGCAGGCTTCATGAATTCCGCTCCAATTTAAAAGTACAGATTTTTAAAGCAAGACAAAAGAACAGATACTTCTAGAATAAATATTTGTTCCTAATAATTCACCAGTTTATTATAAATTTAAGACTAGGTCAGGAAGGTATTCTATTAGAAAATATAAGCATCTAGATGCTGACAAAACAAGAGAAAATGTGGGTTGTTACTGATCAAAGCTTCTCACCTCTGCAATCATCCTGTTGGTATCTCCTAAGAAAAGAAGGTTCAGTGCTTCCTCCTCATTAGTTGCTTGCTGCAAAGAGAGATGTTTCAGATGAATGTTCTGATCAGGATCTTCCATTATTGTTACCTTTCTACAAGGGAAAAAAGAGCCTGAGTATAACTTGACTTTTGCATTTGACCAAGAACTATGGAATAGGTTTTGTTGAGAATTTAGTGAATAGGTAAATATACAGATTTACAGAGCAGCACACAAAAAAAAAAAAAAAGATTGAAAACATCCAGCTTCTTTCCCCAGCTCACCAACCACTTCTCCAGTATTCCCAAAAGGGGATGAGACAAAAGGGGAATAAATCACTACTGTTCAGAACTGCAGAACATAATCTCTCCCAAGATTTACTTCAGATTTTTCTGGCCTTCTAATCTAGCCACCCTCTGAGCATACTCACTCACCAAAAGGTTTTTTCACTGGTGACCTGCTCTTCTCTGAGTTTCTTGAAAGTTGGGGTTTCAATGATCTCCACTCAAAAAATCATATATAATTTGAAGTAAAGGTGAGAGAGCAAGTAACCTTTTAAGGCACTGCTTTCTCTTCAACCAAATCAGTCCTATGTATTGGTTAATTGCATTATGACACATACAGGGAGCATTTATATTTAACACTGAACCATAATGTAATGCTACATGGGTAAGCACATACAAGCACCAGGTTCACACACTCTCTGCCTCTCTTGCCTTACCATGAGTAAAAGGAGGAATAAGAAAGAATTCACTTTAATCACTTCCTGGTTTGTTTTTAATATGTAAAGGAGTAATGATAGTTTAAAACAAACTCTGGTTTATATAAACAAGCTGACAAAACAAGCTAGGGTTCATTGCTAGCTTGTTTAGCAAATGCCTGGAGTCTCAGATACTTCCTTGTTTCATATCAGTAAAATGGGAAACTGTTTAAAGTTAAATGGGGGGTCTGTTTTATTCCTTCTCCTCCTCTTAGTCAGATGGGAGGGAGCTAAATGCATGGACCTGAGATTTTTGTGTGATCTTTCCTACTCTTTCATAGAGCATTAAACCATGACCGAGAGTTGTGTGTACATGGCCCCATTAAACATTGCAAACTGACTTTTTTAAGTAATCATTTTAGTTACAATACTGTATACACATAGTTGAGATTGCCACAGAGTGGAGGACTGAAGCAAGAAGCCCAAGCTAAAAAAAAAACCCTGAATTAGCAAATCAGATTATTCCAGTCACTGACTCACTGTAAGTCATTCAAACTGGTCATTAAATATCAGGATTCTATATGTAATTGCTCCATCGTCTCTAATAACAGAAGCAGAAAAAGCAAAACACTTTACTGGTGGTTCCTGGAGGACCCAGACAAAAGATAAATCCTAATTATCAGAAATAAGCCTTGGCCATGTACAGTTGGTCAACAAGCTACAAAACTGGGCTGAGGTTAGAGATTTCATTCTGATTGCTTGGGTCTTGCTGTAGGTAGGATGGACCCTAGCTGTGGACCTATAGTCATTAGGGTGTAAATAGAACACCTAGACAACAAAGGAAAGTAAGAAACCTTATACATAATAATTCTTTGGGTAGTTGTTTCCTTCCCAAAGTGGATTTTTTCTGTATTCTTCTCATGATCCTATAGGGCTATGAACATTAGTCAAGTGCTAGAGCTGCTCAGGCTACTAAAGGCTCAGCAGATGTTGCTTTAAATCTCTGAACAACTGAAGTCAGAGTCTCTGATGCCCAGAAGATAATAATTGCTTATTCTTGTTAGTTGGGGCTGCTGAAAAACACTGCATTTTCTTACAAAAACAAGCCTCTAGATGCTTGGTTTTCTCACCAGTTTTACAGCTTGTCTGCTATAACCAAAGAGTTCATACAGCACAACTTGGCTAATACTGTTTTACGCATATTCCACTCAGATTTAAAGGAGTCTACAAAATTCCATCTACTTAGCCAAATGGAAAACATTCTTTGTTTATAGAGAAAACAAAGACCTTGCTTCTGCCTCCTCTCCATCATTATGGATAAGTTAGCAGTACTTTTCCACATAAAGATCCAAGTTCAAACTAAATCTGAATGTAGTTTAGACATTGCTACCTGTGTTGTATGAATGGAAACAGAAAGTACATATAAACAAAGACAGTAATTATGAGAAGCAAAATTCTGGACACTATTAATATTTCCTCTTTCTTTTTTTTTTTTTACTTTTTACAGTTTTGCAGTTTGTATTTATGTATGAGAGCATTTATATAATAATATCTAATCAAACTAATATGCATTATGGCTACTGTAGAGTTGCAACCACAATCAAAAGACTAGAGAAGAGTTCAAAAATTCAAGTGTTTAGAGGTGGTTCAGGCTCCCATACTCCTCAAGACCAAGGCCATTTCCGCACTGCACTCTTATAGAGCAGCCCCTCCCAAAACTGCAAACCCCAGGATTCCATAAGATGCTGAAAGTGGAATAATCGTGCTATAAGAGTATAGTGCGGAAATGGCCCAAGTCTCTGGATACTACTAGCTGCTGGATTTTTGCAACCCTTTTCAATCTACTGATCTCTTAACAGTTTATTTTAGTTATAACTGCAGATATCTTGATTGTAGCTTGCTATAACTACAGCTTTATTATCTATCTAGAACAACAAAATGGAAAATCTCACCCATTTGATCATAGGTGTTTCCGTAGAATTTAGTCCATACCATTACAAAATGGTAATGGCATTGAACAAACAGCATTGTCATTATATGTACACATTGTCAGCGTCATTGTACACTGTAAATTTAGACCTCTTGCCACAATCTGTTGCAACTCTCGTTAAACAGAAATGTTACTTTTTATGTCCCTGGTTAATGAATTTATTCTGATATAATACTGTACAGGCATTTTTACTCTCTACACAGCATTGGTAGGAAAGTATTTTACATAAATTATACATTAATTATTATTTTAAAAACAGAAAGCAAAGCAAAAGGGCAGCCTCTCCCACATTAGTATCCTCCAGATATTTCCAGTCTTCTGCACACTGTAATCCATTACATTTGAAGAGCACTAGCGTGGGAGAGGCTGCAATACACCATCTAAAGAAGGATGAATTTTTGAAGCATGGAAGATTTCTGCTGGATTGTTACTTTTAAAAAAAAGATAGTACTCACGGCAAGTCTTCTAATCTGGAGGCTTCATGCCGTGGGTCCAGCAGATCATAACCACACTCATTGTAAATTTCTAAATAGGAAATATGGACTGTGTATACCTTGCTGCTGTCCTGAATTGGAAGAAAAATAACAAGATACACAAAATCATTGCCTAAAAACCTACGGCTAGATTCTGTGCACCATTCCTCTTGCCACATTTGGACACATGCTCAAATCAAGTTTAATGTGAACTCTGTCTTTTTGCTACTGAAACAGTTTTAGTTAGATGTATTCCCGAGAAAGAGTCAGTGTGGTGTATCGATTTGAGTGTCAGACTATTATTCTGAAGACCAGAGTACTCAGCCCTGGAAACCCACTCAGTGACCCTGGGCAAGTCACACTCCATCAACCTCAAAGAAAGGCACAGGAAAACTCCCTGTGAACAAATCTTGTCAAGGAAACCCCATTACAGGTTTGCCTTGGGGTTGCCATAACTTGAAGGCACAACAACATTTGTTGAGAGGTTTTTTTAAAAAAAAAAATCAGTTATTCATTTGACATTATATTTTGGCAGTGTGCTTCTTCATACAGATATGAAAAAACCAGCAATAAAATTAACAAGACAACACAGTAACATTGTTGTAGAAGAGCAACAGTAATACATAAAAATATTGAAAACACTCTCATCTAGGTATTCTGCAGTCAAATGCAACTAGTTATTTACCGTGCCATTATATTTATCTAATGGTTCCATGTATGTAAAAACGTAAATGCCCATGTCTCAGACAGTCTATCTTCTATTCCTGAATGACTTTATTGACTAAGGCAGGAGGGGGAGTAGAAAGTAGTAAGCTATGTTTGGACAACTTGTATTCTTTCACCTAGGGGAAAATGTTAGCACCTTTGACTCTAGGAACCACATGGGAAATAGTATCCCTTCTTGCTTTAGATATGACTATATATGTGGTAAGAGACATAATTCCTCCAGCCTCCATATATATATCTCAGCACTGTTTTTGAATGCCTAGAAATCACTATGCTTTACATTACAGAAATAATCTATATTGTGATGGCTCACTAGAAACATAGGGTAAACAATTAATGTTTGTATAGATAGCAGTTCATCTTTATGGACACATTTCCACATACTTTAAAGGTTATCTAGGTAGTATACTCAAAATAGATTAACCTGATTGTTAAACTATGTAACATTTTATTTTAGAAAGTATGAAACTGTAAACATATACCCTATTTGCTGGCGTATAAGACTCACTTTTTTTCCTAAGAAATACTATCTGAAAATGGGGTGCATCTTATATGCCAGTGCATCTTATATGCTGGCAAATAGTATTTGCCAGTGTATAAATACGGTGCATCTTATAAGTTGGTGCGTCTTATATGCCAGCAAATACCTTCATAAACCTCTTAAATATCTTAAAATCTTTTAAAATATATTATAGTCCTATTTTATTTATAAAGTATCTATACATGTTATTTCCTTTTACTGTTTTCAATGGGAAAAAACTCCTTCTTATTTTTGTCTACTTTTTCAGTCAAAATCTAGTGTATACTGTCAGCTAACTCCTACAAACAGCAGTAGGGAAAGTGTTGCATCCCAATGTCATTTTTGAAGCCCCTCATATTTGATTAAAAAAATGGGGAAAAAAGTATTCTGCTTTTTTTCTCATCCAAATGCTTCCCATACTAGGGAAGCAGAGGAAATTTCACAATGGTTTTGGATCTCTGGGTTCTTTTAGGCCTAAGAGAGATAGAATTTAACCTATAAGTGAACTGGAATGGAAGTGGGGAGTTTGAAAAATATTGTTTTTAAAAAGCAAGGGTATGGGGTACAGCAGGGGATGGAGGCCTGGTGGAGTGTGTGTGGTCCTAGAGCTGGCCAGTGTTATCCTTCTCCAACCCATCACAGTTGCTAGGCCTGCCCTACAAGATCACATTCTTTTCAGGATTACCAGAATGTAACATAATCCAACTATTTTCTACAAAATGGATTCTCACAAGACAAATCCAAACAACATAAAATTCACAGTAATGATCTGTGAAGCCTGGATCTTGAGGGAAAACAAATTTGCCTCCTTGACAAGATGAAGCCATTATGAAAGACTTACCCTTATGGTTCTAATAACTTTGAGGTCCAACCTAGCTATAGTGGCAGGAGAGCAAAACTGGATTTGCTGTACCTTTTAAAAGTACTACATATAGTTTCTCCTCACAACTCAAATTAGGATTATGAGCAGAGAGAGGGTGTACTAGGCAATGTTTGCCGAATCTTATTCCCCTCTCTGCTCAGATCTATTTGTTCCACTGAGGTAAAACAATGAAGTACTCTAATGAGTTTGCAACTGATCAAAATTTTAATAGTAGAACAGCCTACAAATTATAGCTGTTTCCAAACTTAAGATGACAAATCACTGAACAATCTCAACTCTTTAAAAAAAAATCTCTAAGAAAATACTTTTGAGTCTCTGAACTTGAATAGTTTCATTTCATAGATCTCAGAGGACTAGCATAAAGAAAATATTTTCAAACTGTACTATAGGGACTTTGAGATTCTCAGAAAGCTTTCTGGGGACTCTGTAATAATAAGATTCATAATAATGTAAATGGACAAAAGAAACATGTCCGACTGCGATTATATGTTGTATCAGTGGCAAGAACGCTCTACGCTTCTAAATGGAAAAGCAATGACGCATCTTCAAGTGAAGAATGGTCACACAAACTTCTGGATATATACCAAATGGACATGTCAACTACATATGTAAACAATAATCAAAGCACAGATAAGTTTAATTAGGATTGGAGAATAATAAAAAATATATGGAGAGAGAGATGGGGAGATTTGTTTCTCTTAGATATATAGATTCATAAACCAGATCTGCTGTTTCCTCTCCCCTATCTTTCTCTTTAGTTAATATGTCTGTGAGTGTAAGTAGAGATTATATTTGGATGCTTTAATTTATATTTGTGGAATTATATTTAAATTAATGTGATTTGGAATATGAGAAATCTTCTTAGGAAAGACAATATTGTTTTCGCTATATTCAAGAACAGAGAGATATCAAATACTGAGCAGTTTAAATATTTATTTCAGTACCTTTCTCCCCACACAGATACACATGACTTTAATGTTTTATATTGATATATCATTTATATAATGGTTTGAGTGTCAATGTATCATTAAAGTTAATGGTCAACATATGTATGTATTTTACTTAAGTTTCTAGGATGAATAAAAAATTTAAAAAAGAAAATAAAGTGTAAATGTATATTTCCTGTAACTTTTTACTTTTAAGCAATCAATAAGAATACAGTTACTTAAACCAAAAAAAAAAAATGTAAACATGGGTAAAAGTCAGAAGCAATTTGTTTAATCTTAATGATTTGTAATATGGCAATAACGATGGATCAACATATAAATTAACATATATAATACATAAGATTTCATAGACTCCAATTGACATGATCAGACTTCATGTTTTGGTATATTGAATTCAAAGAGCACCATAACATTAAGACTTCCTTCCTGAGCTATACTATTAAACAGAAAGTAAGTTATTTTTGCTTTTAAAATAGGAACATGAAGAATGAGCTGTACCTTTTGCAACTGATGAAAAATATAAGATAATGTCCGTGGAATTATACCGCGATCACTGTAACGTTCTGCTCCCCCAGTGATAGTAAAAGTCTTACCACTGCCTGTCTGTCCATATGCAAATATAGTGCCATTATAGCCAGCTAGAGCACTGAAAGGGAAGAAATGCATTAATTAATTTTTTATTTATTTATAATATTTGCTATTATGAAATATCCAATGAGATCATATTTTAGACATGGATACAATAAATAATATTACAAGAATTTAATTTTTAAAAGAATAATGAATAGTTAACATAAAACACTCCATCAATACAACAGAGTAACGACAATAGTTCCCAATAAGGGAATGCCTAAACAGATACATTTCCAGCAGGATTTTGAAGATGAATGTTGGTCTTCGCCTAATAAATAGATTATAGAATCCTCAGTCACAAGACAGTGTTATGGCTACTGGCTCAACTGGCTTTAAAGGGTGATTAGACAAATTCATGGAGGCTAGATTTATCAGTGGCAATTAGTTAAATGGAACCTAAGACAGAAGAGGGCTTTTACTTTTCAATCCTGCTTGTAGTTTTGTTTGGGCACTATGTTAAACTGAATATTGGACTAAGAGATCCAGTAGAGCTTATCTTATACACCTAAAAAGATTGTGTAGGCAACTTTTATTGATCCACCTCCAAGTAAGCACAAAATGGGGCCCAAAAAGTTCAGCTGCAAAAGCCTTATTTCCAGACAGGAGTATTTCCCAGAAACAAGAGCCAAAATTCCATAAGATCTGCACACATCATAAAAGTTCAGCATGCAGAATTCTGCTATCACTCCCCTTACACTAACCAGGACTCATCAGGTTGCAGTGGTAGCCCCCCATTCCACAGCTGGTGGGGGAGGACACCAAGCAGCATCTGGCTATGTTCCCAAACCAAGGACATTTCCTGCAAAGTTCCATGGGGTCCTCCAGAAGTCTCAGCAGATGATGTCATCAGTCTGTATCTAGCTATGAGGACAAAGCTGAATGCCTCTGCAATCCATTCCACTCTCAAGCAGCACCAGAATAGCCACTGGGGACAGCTTTCCCAACACTGCTTTAGTCATTGTGGAGAGAGAAGGAAATATTAACCTCCACAATGACACACACACACACCCCAAATATAGAAGTATAAAGTAAAATTATGCTTGTGTGGTTCACTAACAGGATGTTGGCCAATATCTATACTGTATTCCTTGTTTCTTATTGCAACTTGATCAGCTTGCACTATGTTTAAATAGCTTTTGACTACTGCTAGGCTGCTGTTTAGATTTGACTGGTTTTGGATCCTGAACTACTATACAACTTTGCTTCTGGATCATGTCCACCTGATTTACCTGCTAACTGGTAGAATTCTGTGAATCTGACATGTGTTTTACCTTATGACTTTATTTTGGACTTATCTTCCCTTACCTGGTTTGACCTGCGCTGTCTGCAACCTTGTCTGTCAATTAAGATCTTGCTATAGGATCCACTCATCATAGAAACAAGACACTGAATATTAGTAGTAGGGAGGTGTAGCTCCTGTCAAAAGTGATTTATGACCCTCAAATTTGATTGATTTACGACCCGTCAGATTTGATTGATTTATGACCTGTCAAAAGTGATTGATTTATGGCCTGTCAAGAAATGACTGGCACCTATCAATCTCCCTCCCCCGGAAGTACTAGGGCGGGACATCCGGAAGGGCTCGTACCCCTGCCCACCCACGTGGTCCAAGCCGTCCAATGGGGCGACTTCTAAACTGGGTTCCCATGGGGCCCCAGCGGAGCCACGTGACCCCCTCAGATCCACGCCGGCCAATCACGGGCGACTTCCGGCTCGCGCTGCCATTGGTCCAGCGGGGCCGTGTGACCCCTCGAATAGCCCGCCCCACCACCCTCGACCAATAGGGACGGACCTGGACCCCTCAGAAGCACGTGTGTCAAACCGGCCAATAGGAAGACGCCCTTGGAGAGATATATTGTGGGGAGAGAAGCGGCCATTGTTGCATGCCCGACAAGTCCTGCGGAGACAACATGGAGGCGCCAACCACCCCTCAGCAATGCAGTTTGGATGCAGATAAAGAGAATTGTCCACCAGAGGAAGAGTCCCAAATGTGGCACACTATGTTAGACTCTCTCTCAGCAGAGAATGCTGTAGCGCAGGTAAAAGGGGAAACATATCTGGAGAGTTCGGGGCTACCCTGGGGAGACCAGAAACTAATAATCATTGTTCTC